>CAIGRP010006611.1:0-15571 GCA_903798385.1 Fraxinus cuspidata
TTATTCTTTATTTTTGTTTTATTTATATAGGAATGTATATTGGTAATTTTACGTTAAAAATAGGTGAAAATGACGTTTTCCGCATTCAAACGTTGAAATAAGGGTAAAAATGCAAAAAAAAAAAAAAAATGAAACGTAAGGACAATTTCCGCAAGAAGTGCCAAACGTTTCGTGCTATTAAGCCTAATAATATATATATATACACACACACACACTCAGGAATGAGAACTGGTGAGAGCTCCATTAATTAAGCATCAAGTTAATTTAAATTGGAATTATGTAATGAAAACTATCAGAATGAGTAAGTTTCATTAAAAGATTAAGGAACAGTCGTTTTAGGTGCAATTGATTGAAGGTCGATTGTCAATTATTTATTTTGACAAAGTTAACGCTTGAATGTGAACGACAATTCTTAATCATATTCGGTCGCACAATATCGAAAACTTCTACAATGGCATAGAAATTAAAATATACTGAAATAATGAAAATTTTAATTTAATTGTATATAAGTGTAATATAATTATCCTTTTTTATTTTTCTTGGTTATACTCACAATACATTTTATTTATATTAAAGATCATTAATCTTTATTCATTAGGATGCTTATATCATTATTATTTTTTTCATCACATTCTTATTTTAAAATTTTATTGATAAAAAAAATCTTGTTCTTAATCATATTTTTTGTCTAAAAATATTGTTAATGTCCTTTAAAATGAATGTCAAATATTAAATCGTATTTTTGTAATATTATTTGTTTTGCTTATTCAAACATACAATGGACAAATGAATGTTTTTATTTTATCTTAAAGAAAATTTTGGTGAGAAACTATAATCAAAAATAATTTATGTTTGAGAATAATAATGCGATGAACAAATGTTTGATACACAAATGTGATAATTTGAAAAGTTACGAGCCTTTACTGCAATTAGATTGTAGTCCAGTTGTAAAAAAAATGTGGTGCAAATTTAGCTTTATCTAAAAACTCATTTTTTTTCTCAAATTCATTTTCAATTATACATTTTCACGATAAATTATTTTGTACGTAAATTCAAAACTTTTTCTTAATTTTTAATCAGACATTCTTCAAAAATTCATTATTACAAAACTGAAGGATGAAGAGTTTAAAAGATGAAGGACCAAAATGTTAAAAACGGGGACTGTAATGAAATTTTTTACTAATGCCGGCTAGCCAACTTCCGTCATAAAACCCGTCAACTAACAAGTCAGACCCGAAGCCCCAACCAACGCGTTTCTCGATCGATAATAGATTACTGAATGGACGGAGGAGCACCGGTGACCACCACCGCGGGCGGAGGCGGCGGAGGAAGTGGAGGTGGACCGGCGCCGTTCCTCTTGAAGACGTACGAGATGGTTGACGATACGATGACAGACGACATCGTATCATGGAGCGGGAGCTTGAAGAGCTTCGTGGTGTGGAATCCTCCGGAATTCGCGCGCGTCCTCCTTCCCTCCTACTTCAAGCACAACAACTTCTCCAGCTTCATCCGCCAGCTCAACACCTATGTACGTGTATCTATATTTGTATTTACAGATGCGTGGTGTGGAATGTGGATAAAACTTTTGAATTGAAATTAATTGTTATGCGACGAACACAGTTTAATTTTGGTTCGGTTTCATGTTTCATTAGAATTTATTGAATAGGAATTCATTAAATTTATTATATTTGGTTGACCTGAGATTTACACAATTTTGTAATATGTGCTGAATAGATACCCAGTTATGGAATACAAGTATATGAGTACATTCAGCCCTTATGCAGTTTAATGAAATAATAGTTTTTCCATATACGGATAGAAGAATGCCTGTATAAGTTATTTGTGTGTTTTTGTATATTCATGTGTAGGAGTTGCAATGAAAACATACATATTGCTGATTTTTAACTGAATGTTGTTGCAGCATTTATGATATTATGTAAGTTATTAACTTATATGCTAAATTCACAGAAAGAAGGCTTTGCTGCTTTGGAGTTCCTAACTTTAACTATGCTGTAGTTGTAGTTCGATTTAGATGTTAGTAACTGAATTTAAAACGTGCTGTATGATTTGAGACTTTCTAAAATCTGTCTCACTTCATGATACTTGGTTAATGTTATTTATCAAGAAAACATAAGATGGAATCGACGTCTAATTATTCCAACCCTTGGGAATTGTGATTGATAATGATCCAGAGAAAAAGAAGCTAACTTTAAAAAATGAAAGCTGAAGAATTTGAGATAAAGGAGCTTGGAAAACTCAAGTACTTCTTAGGAATTGAAGTGGCAGTTTCAAAAGAGGGAATCTTTGTATCACTAGAAAAATACGTGGTCGATTTTCTCAAAAAGTGAGGAATGTTCAGATTTAAGCCACTTGAGCCACCTTATGGACCTTGATCATCTATGATGCACGGACACGGACACGTGTGTCCGATACGATACGTGTAGGATACGCCGACACGCGATTTTTAAAAAAAGTAAAACACGATACGTCATCGACACATTGATTAAATTCTTAAAAATTTTTCATTTATATAGCATAAATTTAGTTTTATACTTGTTATTAATTCTTCTTATTGAAATTTTTTAAACATGAGTATCTATTTGTTACTTGCTAATAAATTTGAATTAACAATATATAATATTAAATATTTCTAATATAAAAGAAAAATTATTATGGTAGTGTGTCCGAGAAGTGTCGATATCGACTCGTGTCCGACAGTTACCCTAATTGAAGTGTCCGTGCTACAGAGTTGATCATTAACTGTGTGTAACAGATAAGAATGCAACAGTGGATTGAGGGAGTTACTAAATTTTAGTTGGCAAACTGATTTATCTATCACACATAAAGCCTGATAATAGCCCATGTTGAATCATGCAATATTTTAAGCTTACCACCCGGAAAAGGGAATATGGTCTAGAAAGACTACAGAACTAGATTTAGAAGCCAATACATATACAGATTGGGCAGGACTGTTGTGGATAGGCGTCAGCCTTAGGCCATTTTATATTGCTTGGAAGAAACTTGGCGATTTAGAGAAGTAAGAAGTAAATGAAGCAAGATTATACTTCAAAGCAGAAATTAGAGTCACAACACATGGAATATATGAACTATTGTGGCTGAAATCATTCTTGAAGAACTTAAAATTAAGTGGCGAGGACCCAGCTGACTTTTGTTCCTGTTTGGGCTCCATTAAAATGAGTTTTTTGGGGAAAATGTATTCTATAATAATGATTTTTTGGAGAATATATGATTAAAAAATAAGGAAAAATTTTGGTTTTACGTGTAATATTATTTTATGGGAGAATGTGTGGCTAAAAATGAGCTTTGAAAAAATGAAGCCCAAACAGGGGCTTTATCTTGACAACAAGTCTACGTCAATCTTGCTCACATATCAATTCAACATGATCAAAATAAGCATGTGGAAGTCTACAGACATTTCATGAAAGAGAAGTTGGATAGTGGACATGCACTACACATGTTTTAAAAAAAAAAAAACAACTTGAAGATGTTGTAACTAAGGGACTAGCCAATCTCTCATTTCAAGCAATCACAAGCAAGTTGGGAATGGATAATATCTATACATTAGCTTGAGGGGAGTTTCGAGAAACATATGATCTTTTGAATCTTTGAAAGTCTTTGTACAACTGTAAATTTATAATTAGTAGTCTCCTATTATATTGTCAGGTTGATCCTTGATTTATAGGGGATGACAGAATAATCTGCTCGCATAAGTTAGCCTATTCTTTCTGTAAGTTAATGAGATGCAGACTATTTCTTTTTCTGATTCCTTGGCAACAGAGTTGCTTTTGCCTGATACCCTTTTTCTTTCCTTCTTCCTGATGCTTCTTTTTTCCTATTTCTATCCTTATCAGGATGATACTCTTTTCCACATTCTTTTTTGTCTTCTGTCTTCTTGTCTTGCAATTTCCTACGTTCTGTAACCAACATTGCAATTTCTTCTCTCTGCTTTCTTTCCTCCTCCTCTTCCTCCTCCGGCAGCTCCTCTAATCTAGGCTGCCTCTTCTCAGATTTTCTGCGGGGCTCTCTCCTCTAATATCATGAAAATTGCCTCCATTCTCACCTCGCTTATCCAATAACCGTATGAGCTTTGCATAAGTTGAAATATCATCTCTGGATGAACTGAGCCTAAAACCTTCCTCCAAAGCCACTTGATACTTGAAAAGAAAACTGTAAATACCTTGTACATATATGCATGTGTAGTTATATATAGTAATTAAAAGATGACTAACAGGGAAATGGAAAAGAGTACTATATTTATATGCTAACCTTGTTGATAGAATCTTCATGACAACCTAATAACCATTTACTAGCTAGAAGGGCCCAATAATTGGGAAAATTTTCAGAAGTTTTAATAACACGATCAAAGAAATCCCAAATTTATATTAAATCAACACAAAATAGAGTATAAATAAAATGCATAAAAAGCTAAAGAAGTACTTAAAAATAAGAAAAAAGAACCATAGAGCCACAGAAAAGTAAACTAGGGTCTGGAACTCAGTTCCAATTGGGCAGGGACGATTATCACCAGTGGTGAGTTCGAAGGAGTCCACTTACGTGCTTCCAGATCAAAAGTTATGCCTAATTAAAATTCTGCCATCACATGATACTTTTAGATTTTTGACCATCCAAATGCTCCAATGCTTTGGGACAACGAGAGGAAAGAATTCTCAGAACCAAAGCATTAAATTGGATGCGAGGTCCCAACTAGTTGCAGTCTGATGGATGCTAAAAGAAGTTTCTTCATATATGATTTTGCTGTTTAAGAAAGAGTTCACACACAACAAACAATGATGCTCGACCCTTATATTCCCTTTTCCCCTGCCCACTGAGGAACATGAAAGTCTGAGTAGGCTATCATTTCTTGCTCAAAAGAATTCAGGACAAAACACTATAGGAGGTATGAAAGAATGTTTGACCACAAGATGAAATATAGAAAATTAGACAACTTTCAACCTAAGCACTATTTTTTTTTTTTTTAAATTCTGACCACTTATTTTTACATTTCAATCACCTTTATCTTTCCTGTGAAGGAATTGTGGTAAAGTCAGGTGACTAATTGGCTTATTAATTTTGTAGTTGTGTTTTTTGTTTACTCGTGTAAAATTGCACATCATTCACGTGAAATTCAAATTTTATTTCCTTGCAAACATTGAGCCCCTATTTGGACCCCATTTTTCAAAACTCATTTTTATTCAAACTCAATTTCAATTACACATTTCATGGTACCCACAACTTTTATCAAATTTTTAAATGCACATTTCATCAACTTTCATCTAAATTAGCTAAAAATTTGAGTGTAGATAAACCAAACAAGGCTGAATAAATGGTGCATCTAGGGGAATAATCAGGGATAGATTACATAGATGGTGGGTACACGTCTTGCTTCCCTTCATGTAAGTGATGAAATCTTAGTAGAACATATTTAGGGATAGACCAAAACTTACACGGTCTATTGTGGTGGTTAAGGATGTTGCTTTTGACCTTTGATAGATGTAACAGTCAACCGAAGTGGAGCAATGAAAAGGATTCATATAGCCACCCAAAATATGTAGGGAAAAGGGCCTTTTTGTCTCATAATAGCTATTTACGCAAGGAGTTATACGTAGGTTATATTTATTTAGCAAGAAGTGATAACTCAATGTGCTGCTTTTGTGAATAAGATAATTATAGTAACAATTATACAGAGTGGTTGTGTTGTGTTACAATGGTGCATACTTGGTTTCTACTATATGTAGGCAATAGAGAGTGTAGCCATCTAGGCTTGCTTAGTGAAGTAAGAAAGAAAAAATGGATGAAGTTTAAGCATGTAGAAACCTGGCTATTATTATACCTGTACTTCTAATGAAGCACGTCGTATGGATGGAGATAATTTGTTCGAATAGTCTGAGACGTAATTAATATGCTTCATACCTTTTTATGTGCAAGTTTACTGTGCCGTATACTTGTATTATATCCTTAAATGGTATGTATTCTTTGCCTTCTTTGCTTTTCTCAAGGTATAAATTTCACTGATTATTTTGGACATAAATATGTTCCCATACGTTCCCCTCTTTATTTTTGCGTGCATGTATCGTTGACCCAAAAAATGAAAGAAACTGAGAGGAAATCTGATGTTCACTAAATGAATTGTTTGTTGGGTTAACTTATTTGCCATGAATTCTCAGATGCTTGAATTGCGTTCATGACTGAACCATGTTTGTTTGTAGGGATTTAGGAAAATTGATCCGGAAAAATGGGAATTTGCTAATGAAGAATTTGTGAAAGGGAAAAAACATCTTCTCAAGAATATCCATCGCAGAAAGCCTATACACAGCCACAGTCAACCTCAGGGTTCTGTTGATCCAGAAAAAGCAGCATTTGAGGAAGAAATCGAGAAGTTGTTACTTGAAAAGACTACTCTTGAAGGAGACATCTTAAGATTTGAACAACAGCAGTCAGCTGCAAAGGTCCAGTTGGAAAGCCTAAAACAACGTATGGGTAGTATGGATCTGCGGCAGGAGAGGTTGCTGACCTTCCTGGACAAAGCAGTTCAGAATCCTGAGTTTGTTGAACGCCTGGCTCAGAAACTTGAATCCATGGATTTTTCATCATATAATAAGAAGAGGCGACTCCCTCAGTTTGATGACACCCCCCAGACAGTTCAGGAAAATATTTTTGTTGATAATCACAGCTGCTCTAGGCCCGAGCTTGGGAACATTTTTCACCAAGACTTTTGCAATAAGCTCAGGCTGGAGTTGTCACCTGCTGTTTCGGACGTTAACTTGCTTTCACAGAGCACTCAAAGCTCCAATGAAGATGGGGGAAGTCCTGAAGGGAGGATGGAGGGATGGTCCAAAGACGTGCACACTAGGGCTGGGGGTGTTTTTTGTGTCCCTGAAGAGTTAGACCTATCAGATTCATCTTTGTCGTATAAAGCGGGACCCGAAAGCCCAAAACTTCATTCCTTGCAGCAATGTATGAATGCATATGATGAAGGTGAAGGTCTTATCTCATGCCAACTAAATCTTACTTTAGCATCTTCTTCGTTGGAACCCGACAAAAGTAAGAACTCAGGTAGGATGGCTCCCCCAGGTCAGGAAGTTGGTACAGAACCAGGGTCTAATAATCACCTAGATATCAGAACTCATTCTGATAACGATCCCATTTTATCATCACAACTCGAGGGTCATCAAGAGAAGCAAGCACTAGCAACTGTCCAAAACCAGGTGAATGATGTATTCTGGGAACAATTTTTAACTGAAAGACCGGGATGTCCTGATACTGAAGAGGCTAGCTCCCAGTTTAGGTCAAACTCTTATGATGAACAGGAAGAGAAGAAATCAATCCAGGTAATATCTAGGAAGACACCGAATGCGGAGCATCTTACTCTCGAATAACCATAGCTGCCACTCATCCCCATCACGACTTTCAAGGCTTCTCCTAGTGTTGTTTTGTGCTTTGTGGAAGTACAAATACAGGTCTTATTGTTATTTTCTCCCCTTCATAATAAGTCTGTTTCGTTTATATTATGATGATAATGTGGTCCAAGAAGATTAGATGTGTGGATTTATTGATCACGTTGGCTTTATAAGTCTCGTTTAGTTGATGTATAAATATTGTAAACGAAGTCCTTAATTACTAGCCCCATAAACTATGGAACATGAGCCAGATATCTATTTCTTAAATTTGCTTGTGTATTAGGCACTCTGTTTTACACTGGGCTACATATCCTGTATATCTCTGCAACTTGGCTTTGAACATTTATGTATATAGAAAGTGTTGAATGACTTGTGAACAGTTGTTTCTGTTAGAGATAAATCTTCAGCTGTTAGTTAGTTTATTTTCCAGCTTCAAAACTCATCTACAACTAACTAATTTAGATTCATATGTAACAATTCAAATGTAGATTATGTAATCTCTAGTTACTAGATATATATCTTCTTATTTCTCTCATTAGGACTCTGTAATCTTGTTATTTCTTCCTCTATAAATACAAATGTAATACATAGCCTTGGCAATTAAGTCAGCTATTCAAGTCACAAGGTTTCCTTGTTTATATACTTTCTATTTAATTCTTTCATGGTATCAGAGCAAAATAGGCAAGCGCCTTATCCTCAACCTAATGCTTCCGTATACACTTTCCCCATGAATGATTCATTTTCCACCTCCGTTGAAACAATACAGACACTACAGACATTGTACCCTTCCATTCAAACAAATTCTCATCCAGTATCCCACAAACTTGATGTTCCAAACTTCATGTCCTGGAGCATCCAGATTACTGTTTTTCTGAGGAGTCATGACCTTATTGGTTTCGTGGAGGGAACTGTGGAGGTTCCTGCGAAAAAACTCTCAGATGACACTCCCAATCCAGCATATGCAGTATGGTACAGGAAGGAAAACTGCGTCCTCGGCTGGCTGCTTGCATCAATCTCAGAGAAGATTGTTGCTAGTCTTTATAGTCTAAAGATTTCTATGCAGGTCTGAGATTATCTGCAGACTAGATTTTCTTCAACATCTAGGTCTCGCGATGCCTTACTCAAAAGGAAACTTCAGACCATTACTCAAGGATCCAAGAGCTGCATCGATTATCTTGAAGAAGCAAAGAACTTGGCTGATCAATTAGCTGCTACAGGAAAATCAGTGGACGATCAGGAGCTGATCAGCCATATTATTGGAGGTTTAAAACCAAGCTTCACACCATTTATAACTTCTTTCAACTTTGCATCTCGTGATAAGGAACTCTCCTTCGATGACTTTCAAGTTGAATTACTGAGCTTTGACACCTTACTTGATGTCCAGCATGTTCCACCTCCTAGTACTCATATTGCATTTGCTGCCTCCAAGGCCAAACTGCCAACTTTTCTCAAAAAATCCAAACAAGTTATAAATCCCAAACCTTCTTATGTGACTCCTACTCATGACAAAAGGACGCATATATCTGCTCAACCACCACAGCTTGCTGGTTCTTCCAATTCTCGACCTGTTTGTCAAATTTGTGGAAAGGCAGGGCACACTGCCTTGGATTGCTACCATCGATTTGACTTCTCATATCAAGGTCGGCACCCTCCAGCTGACCTAGCAGCCATGGCATCCGAAGCAAATGCAGCTTTTGATCATCAGGTTTGGTATGCTGACAGCGGGGCCAACGCTCACATTACTGCTAATGCCTCAAATCTCAACCATCAACAGCCTTTTGAGGGTGGTGACATTGTCACTGTGGGTAATGGTACAGGTTTGAACATCAAACACACTGGAAATACCTTGCTTTCCGCGGGAAAATCTATTTTTCAGCTTACCAATATACTTCATTGTCCTGATGCTTCAGGTAACCTTCTATCTATAAACAAATTTTGTCTTGATAATAACTGTTATTTTATATTAAATGGTGATTTTTTCTGTATAAAGGAGAACAAAATGAACAGAATTCTGCTTCAAGGTCAGACAGAGCATGGATTATATCCCATCTCTGGACATAAGAGCATGTCAAATAAAATTCGGTGTTTTACTGCCAAGCTAGGAGTTAAAACCTCGATGGACAACTGGCATTGTAGGCTAGGCCATCCATCTCAGTCAATTTTAGATCATTTATCAAAGTCGAAATATCTTTCAGTTATTCTTTCTACAAATAAAAGTACTTATTGCAAGTACTGTCCTATAGGCAAAGCAAAGCAGTTACCTTTTCAAGAGTCTTCTCGTCAGACCACCAATCATCTAGGTCTCATACATTCTGATGTATGGGTGTCACCAGTTGCCTCAATAGGAGGGAGTCGCTTTTATGTAATTTTTGTCGATGATTATTCTCATTTTTCATGGTTATATCCTTTGCATCACAAGTTCGATGTCTTTCATGTTTTTGTTCAATATAAAGCTCGTGGAAAACTTGTTTTCTTGCAAAATTAAGCAATCACAGACTCACAATGGTGGTGAATTTATCTCAACTAAGTTTCAACAATTTTTATCTAAAAATGAGATTTTTCATCACTTAACATGTCCTCACACGTCACAACAAAATGGAATTGCTGAGTGTAAGCATCGACACATACAAGAAATGGGACTTTCTTTACTTGCTAATGCACATCTATCTAATGTTTATTGGGTAGATGCCTTTTTAACTTCAGTTTATCTTATTAATCGTCTACCAACAAAAGTGCTAAATAATCTATCACTTTATTTTATGCTCTTTAAAAAAATGCCATCATACAGTGACCTCAAATTTTTTGGGTGCTCTTGCTACCCTTTGCTTCGACCATTTGAACAAAACAAGTTATCTTATGGAAGCAAACAGTGCATATTCTTAGGTTACTCTGGACAACAAAAAGGCTATAGGTGTCTTGAACCACATTCTGGTAGAGTTTATATAAGTAGGAATGTAATATTTGATGAGAGTTCTTTTCTAGCGATGGAGTTTGATTCTAGCTCATCCGTCTAACAAGTTCTGCCAAGTCTGGTAAGTCTCATTGCACAGATTTATCTCTAGTTTTTACTACAACAATTATTTCTTCCTTGCCTCTACCTGACACTACTGCACCCTTAGCTGAACCTGCTTCACCTCCTTCCGTACCTGAAATTCAAGACTCCTTCAATTCTGATTTTCAAATGCCACCTGACCTTGTTCCTCATATTCAGGAAGTTCAAATTGATTCCCCACCAGACCAACCAAACACTTCTCTTGTAGTGCCTAATGCTCCTGCAAACAGTATAACATTCAATGAAGTACTGCCCTCTCTACCATCACAAATCATAACACGTTCCAAGACAGGAAATTCAAATCCAAAACAGTTTCCAGGTTCTCAAACTTTCTATTCAACTAAATATCATCTGCGTGTATTGCTCAGTGTGTGTGATGAAACAGAGCCTACTTGTTACACTCAAGCAATGTCTAATCCTCATTGGCGTGCAATAATGGGTAGTGAGTTTGATGCATTAATGGCAAATGGAATGTGGTCTTTATGTCCAAGACCTAGACACAAGCACATTGTTCAAAACAAATGGGTCTATAAGATTAAAAGGAGAACTGATGGGACTATTCATCGTTATAATGCTCGTTTGGTGGCTAAAGGATTCGATCAAAGGGATGGGATTGATTACCATGAAACTTTCTCTCCTGTGATTAAACCATCCACCATTAGATTGGTTTTGTCACTAGCAATCAGTCTTCATTGGTCAGTGCGACAGTTGGATGTGTCAAATCAGGGGCGAATCCAGCATTTTCGTTCAGCTAGGGCGGAAACCGTTGACTGGTGACCGATGATCGGTCAACGATCGTAATAGCCGAAATAAAATTCAATACATAAGTAAATGCAATAAAACGTAAAAAGTATATATATGAAAATATAATTCAATACAACCCAAACATGATTTAATTGAGCCAAACATATTCTCCNCATAAATTCTCATTTCTCATAATTTATAAATCTCAAATTCATAAAAACAAAAAAAAAAAAAAAACTAAAATTACAGATTCATAGCATAGTAACTAGCCAAGCCAACTAGCAAGTAACAATATTGATTTCAAGCAAGATTTTTGAGCAAATACCTTTTCCCCAGCCCAGTCAATCCCCTGAGCAGAGGCGCAGACGAAGCTCCAGGCTCCACCGCTCTAGAGTCCGGCCACTGCCAACCGGTGTGATGGCGTGCGTCCACCACTAGTCAGTACCACCGTCCGACCAGTCCAGGCATGAGGCGTCGTCGTTACAGTTACAACCGCTTTACGGCTTCGCCCTTGTCGTCTCTCGTCTCCCTCCTATGCCGGCGAGCAAATTGGATTTGGTTTTGTTGTGGGTTAATGGTAATAGACTTGCAATTTAATGGGCAAAAGTGTTTGGGCTCATTATTCATTACATTGGGCCTTATTTTTTTTGTAAAAAAGGCCCAAACAATACGGGTGGGATGGGGGGGGGGGGGGAATCACAGGCAGCCTCCTTCTTCATTTCATCTTCCGGCGACTGCGAGGGCTTAGCTGTTTGGTGAAGCTCCCGGCAGATCCAGCACGGGCGGCCGTGGGGGCTGGCCAGGTGCTGGATCCGCCCCTATGTCAAATGCCTTCTTACATGGTATTTTGGATGAAGAGGTATTTATGGAGCAAACTAAGGGCTTTATTGATGATACTAAACCAAACTTTGTTTGCTGGATTCACAAGTCACTCTATGGACTTAAACAAGCCCCTCGGGGATGGTTTCGAAGATTGTCCCAACAACTTGTAGAATTGGGTTTCTTAGAATCCAAAGTGGATTCCTCTTTGTTTACTTTGAATTCTAATACTGCGAAGATTTTTATGTTAGTTTATGTTGATTGCATAATAATCGCAGGAACTGATGACGTGGTTATCCATCAAGTTATAGAGAAGTTGAAGACTAGTTTCCACATTAAAGATTTGAGAGAGTTATCTTATTTTTTGGGAGTTCAAGCCTCTCGGAGTGAGAATGGCTTACATCTACGCTAGAGTAGATACATAGCAGACTTGCTCGAAAAGACTAAGATGGCTGGTGCTAAGCCTCTATCAAGTCTGATTGTTAGTGGTTCAAAACTATCTGCAACTGAAGGAATAACAGATCCGACTGAGTATCGACAGGTGGTAGGAGCTATCCAATATTGCACAATTTCTTGTCCAGATATTTCCTATGCTGTCAATTCATGCATAATCCTAAAGACTGTCATTGGATTGCCTTAAAAAGAGTTTTACGCTACTTAAAGGGCACACTTGACCATGGTCTTTTTTATGCCCCATCTGATATCTCTTTAACTGCTTTTTGTGACTCGGATTGGGCTGGAGATCCTGATGATAGGCGAAGTTGCAGTGGTTATGGTGTCTTTTTGGGTAATAGTCTTGTTTCCTGGAGCGCCAAGAAACAAAATGTGGTCTCACGGTCTAGTACAGAAGCTGAGTATCGGTCAATGGCACTGGCAACTGTAGAAATTTATTGGCTGCGCATGCTTATTCGTCAACTTGGCATTGTACTGTCCTCTCCTCCTATTTTATGGTGTGATAATGTTGGAGCCATAGCACTTGCCTCAAATCCAGTCTTTCATGCAAGAAGTAAACATGTGGAGGTTGATTACCATTTTGTTCGGGACAAGGTATTCAATAATGATAACCAAGTTAAGTATGTTTCAACTCAAGACCACCTAGCTGATGTGTTCACCAAGGGCCATACTGCCGCTCGTTTCCAATTTTTGAGACACAAACTAATGGTCTATTGCCTTCCCATCAGTTTGCAGGAGGGTGTTAGAGATAAATCTTCAGCTGTTAGTTAGTTTATTTAGCAGCTTCAAAACTCTATCTACAACTAACTAATTTAGATTCATATGTATCAATTCAAATGTAGATTATGTAATCTCTAGTTACTAGATATATATCTTCTTATTTCTCTCATTAGGACTCTGTAATCTTGTTATTCCTTCCTCTATAAATACAAATGTAATACATAGCCTTGGCAATTAAGTCAGCTATTCAAGTCACAAGGTTTCCTTGTTAATATACTTTCTATTTAATTCTTTGAGTTTCAATGGCAGTTCATCCTAAAAGACTAATAATGCATTGATAAGTTACATCGACTCGAAGGGCTACTTCTTTCAGTAAAAAAGAGCGCTCAACTTTCTTAGTGGACGAGTCCTTCAAGTTTAGGACAAAATCACACTTTCGAGTACTGTGACTACTTGATCCCCCACGGTGCCCCGCTCCTAAAAGGTCGTAGATTTCTAGGTTAGTCGGGTAATTGGCGTGCAGGCTGGGCAAAATCCCTTGTCCTGGTCGGGGTTATATAACTAAAATTTTGATTAATATAAAAATAAAATAACAAGAATTGAGAAACAGTGTGGAGAATGGGGGCTCCAGCCGGCCCACCGCCCATAAGCGGATATTGGGGTTGGTACAGAGCATTAAAATCTCTTGTAGGTCGGGATAAAGGAGGGCTGCCTTGATCTCGGCTCGTCTTTTTCCATTTCTAGCTCTACCTTTCTATTCAAAGCATCAACCTTCAATATATCAACACTCGAGACATTCAACAAGGGAATTAGCCAATATTTTCTAATTTTTACCTCCAAATCATACGACTAGCAGAAGTCATGACACGAGCAAATGCTCCCCTTAAAATGATGGAAATTGTTGGCATCTCTACAACAATTTCTCTATTAACAATGTTACGGACGAACTTCTAAACTACATGACAATATCTGCAAACACATATGTTTTTAACTATCTGTAAGGTTATCCTAGGAACTTAATAGCCCATGCTTGCGAGGTGTTTTTTTTTTCCCCACCGCTATTTGATCTTTATGAGATGTTGAAAAAATTAGAGCTTATTAATTTTTTTGAGCACTAGTTTTGAGTGGTTTGTATTGCGTAATTTTGACTATATTTCTTATTCTACCAAATTGGTGAATTTTGGTCGATTCTCATATTTCCTTAAAATTTTACCCTCCATAAAATAAAAAGTTCCGATTAACATATTTTGTTCAAAACTAATTGGGGTGTGTGTGTGTTCATTTATTACCAAAAAAATTACTTTATAATTAAGAAATTTACCTGTAGGTAAAACATTACTTATTATAAGATAAAATTCATTTATGTAGAAAAAAATATTTTAAAGTACAAAATTAACTTCTAATTGTAAAATTTACTTATTAGTAAAAATTACTTGTAACATAAAATTTTAATTATAGGTAAATATACTCTCCATAATGGGTTGGACTATTCTAAAAATTACTATTAAAATCTATCCAAAATCGGATCCTTCATATTTCCCATAATTCCACTACTTTGGGAATAATACACAAGATACTTATTTACCATACCACATTTCATTTTTAAGAAACTAAGTTTAAAAGTTCAAAACTCAGGTGGTAATTAATAAATATTATATATAAAATAAATTATAATAAACATACATCCTAAAAGAATGCTTTTAGTTTCCATTCTGAATGGGGCTCTCCAAAACAATAAATCGTGAAGATCGAACAAAATAGAAAAGCCACATAGACCTCTCCGAAGCAAATAATATCACATTACCATCGTCGAGATCTCATTATTTGAAAATCATTAGATTATTGAGGTCACAATTTGGAAGCTATCAGAAGATCAAACAAAGATAGAATCTACAGAGAACTCCTCATAGCAAATAACTTCAATTCTTACCGTCGAAATCTGGTTAATTGAACCCACTAGACAATTTAGGTTAAAAATTGGGAGTTGTCGACATTGTGTATCAGAAGGTCAAATAAAGAAAATCTATAGAGAACTTGCCGAAACAAATAACTTCGATTATTACCATCGAAATCTGGTTAATTGAAACCCGTTGAACGACGCAAGTTGGAAGTTGTTGACATTATGTATCACAAACTGAGGTCGCAGAAATCAATTGTGTGTGAAATTCTCTTGAATTTGTAACCTGTGACTTATGAACTATAACATGTGACCGTAAACTATTACATGTGATATTGATTCTGTAACACCCCAAATTCTAGGAACTCGAAGCGTTATAAATCTTCTTAATTTGAGCTCTTTAATATCAACCAAAATAAATTTTAAATAAGCAAAATTTGAAATTTGAAATATATTATAAAAATATGA
>CAIGRP010006615.1:0-13722 GCA_903798385.1 Fraxinus cuspidata
ATTTATTTGTGCAGTGCATGCCAATTTAGTTCTCGCACTTTGGATTTTTGCCATTTTTCGTTATTGTGCAATCTTTTCTTCAATTCTTCATTAGACATAAAACTTAACCTACAAAAGATAATTTAACATAAACTAAGTAGAATTTAATTCAAAAGACAACAAATTATTATGATTTAGTGCTACAAATAAGTATAAAAACTACACTCATTAGGTATCAAACATGAAGAGGCTAGGATCAGAAGTAGGAGTGCCAAGGAGTCTATAGGCTCCACCTCATGGAGTGGGAGGTGCTGACTGACTGGTGGTCTTAGTGTTTCTGAACCATCTCCAACCTTCTACTTTCCTTTTTCTTCCCTAGTTGCCCTTCCCTTGGGTGATGGAGTTGTTTCATAAGATTCATCAGATTCTTCACAATATGGCTTGAACTGTGAGCCAAATATTTGAGTACCAACTTCAACTAGAACAGGCACTTCAGTGGTTTGTCCCTCATAAGCATTTCAATCAACAATTGCCTGAATCTCCTCAAAGTGGTCAGAATTGACATTCATTTCAGAATCTTCTTCATTAGCTCTTCGTTAACTCCCATTAACTTCAGATTCACTTCTATTTCTCCCAATTCTTACATGCCGACTAGGGTAGGTAGCGAGGTCGTTTGTTCGTTTGGTTTGACAATTTGCAGCAGTTGAAGGAGTACTCTCCTCTGATGATTCAGGTGTAGGAGTTTCTTTAGGAGGCTAGTATGGGACGATAGCCATTTTCAAAGTCTAACTGAATGGGTTCAGATGGCATTGGTCCTGGATTTATAGTCCTCCTCAGTCGCGAACTGTGACGCACTTGTTTTTTGGCAGTGGTAGAGGTTTCGCTCTTGTAAGTCTTACGCTTGTGAAACTTAGTCTTCACCATTGTAGTCTGCAAAGTAAAACTCAAAAGACACAATAACAATCAAGTGCAGAGAGGGATTTGACAGAGAATGATTGCGGAATGAAGATGTGATTTTGCCCTAGATGCTTAAATGAAAGGGGAAAATATCAAGTTTATAGCGTACTCATTTTAATTTAATTTCTAATTTCATTTAAGGCACTCCAATCCTTTCGTATTTCAATAGACTTTATTTCCAAAACTTGAATACGAAGGAGCCCATACGTGTTAAGCATACAAAAGTAAGAAAATTAACTAAAATTGAATCAACTATAATATTTTTGGGCAAATTTCACAATTAAATCAATTTCATAATCAGCTTAAAATCATCAGGATAATCATAAAATTTTCATTCGAATATTCGCTAAATATTAATTAATTAATTTCTAGGATTAAGACGTGAGTGTGTGATAGGACCATCTGGACTAATCAATCATAAATCATGTCATAACCAAAGTTGACATTCATAGTGACTAGATGCAGAAGTGTATTTTAAACTCATCTGAAAATGTCTCTATAAATAAAAAATCTGCTCGTGTGTGTGTATATTCTTTTGAATGCTCATGTGTAGATTCTTTTTTATTTTCTTTTAAATTAAAATCTTTTTAATTCATGGAGTTTACTTTTACACGACCATAAGAGTAGCCATTTTCTCATGACTTATGTTTATTATCAAGGATAGCTTTACACACCCATGGTGGTAACCCTCTCCTCCCATGAACTTGTCAATTAACAAAACAATATATTACAGTGAAGAGAGATACATACTGACAATAGGTCCGCACTCAAGTACTTGTCAAGTTAAGGTGACAACTTAGTAAGTAGATGATCACAATTAAAGTAGTCACAATGTCCTAGAAATGTACTTATCCGACAATAGTTTACTATAATTATAGTGAGCACACCACAGTGATTGGAGACGTCAATTTCATACCAACACAAATCAATCAAAAAATAACATTATGCATCATTTGCAAGAAAAGTCCTCTTAATGCTTTTATGTATATTTTGTTGTTATATAAATAAATGTAAAACACGAGCACATAAAGGTAACAAGAAAAAATAATGTACATCAAATCAGTTTAATACATCAAGCATATGCCAACGACTTTTCACAATAGTTCAAATCTAACAGTGTCTAAAGCCTTAGTGAATAAATGAGCCAGCTATCCATCAGTGTGTTTATATGTTCTAAGACAATTACATTCCTATCAACTAAGTCCCTGATGCTGTGGTGTATAATGTCAATATGCGTAGTCCTAGAATGCTGAGCAGGATTTTTAGAAATGTTTGTAGCAACAGTACTATTACAGAACATATCTTAATCAATACCATAATCATTGAGCATATGCTTTGTCCAAAATAGTTGTGTACAACAACTACCGGCAACGATGTACTCAACTTCTGCACTAGACAAAGTTATAGAGTTTTGTTTCTTATTCTTAGTTAAGATATAAGATTATTACCCATCTAGAAACAGGCTCCAGGTGTGCTTTTCTTATCATCCATGTTTCCAGTCCATTCAACATCTATATATCCTGTAAGATGAGAGTTTGAATTTTTAGTATACCATAAGCCAAAATAAAGAGTGTTAACATATCTAATGACTCGTTTAATAGCTGCCAATGGGACTTCTTTGGTTTGGCTTGATATAATGCAAAAACTTCAATGGTGAAAGCTATGTCAGGTAGACTTGGAGTTAGATACAGTAGACTGTCTATCATGCTCTAGTGTAAGCTGGGGTCGACGTCCTTGTCTTGGTCATCTCTGTAGATTTTTAAGGATTTAGTCGTAGGAGTCTTGACTACTTGTAGTATATCCCAAACTTCCTTGGATACCTTGTATGTAGAAATCAAGTGAAATTGGTTAGAATTCGTGAAAGAGAAAATTGCATTTAAAGCTTTTGAATCCCAACTAGCATTGGTAAAATTAGTAGTTCTGTAGTTCTCCACTCTTCTGCCTTTTACTCCAATCACAGCAGGTGTTTTATATCCATACATGACAGAATACCAAGCTTTTTCATCTAAAGGATTGAACATAGACTTGTATACTGATCTTCCAATGTGAATATTTAGTCCTATCTAAGAAAGGAGATCTAAATGGTGCTCCGTCCATTTCTAAGTATTCAGTTGATCACATTTTTTAAAAGTGAACCCCTCTGATTCCAAGTGTACATTCTAAATCTGGAAGAATTAAAAAAAAAAATTTATTCAATTTAAGTAGTGGACAACAGACAATCAGAATATCCTATGACCAGTTTTAAGCAATTCTAATTGCAACGTGCGAAATGAATTTGTGTTCTAACGATTTTAATTAATTGTAAAAATTAACTAGCATATTAAAATTTGAACATCACATGTAATGTGGTAAACCATAAAGGAAAACATCCATGGCCCTCATGTCATGAGCCAAACAATCCACTAAATCAAATGATCAAAAATACAATAATCTCAGTTTTGTAATTCGAAAAATTAACAAAAACAATCAAAAGAAGTTTAAGAACAAATCCCTTGTTTCTCCTTATTTTGACTTGTTGGAGAAGTGAAATCAAGCGTCTAATCTTAACTTTATCACCACTTCACAATTGTACTTGGCCATAACTACCACTTAGATTAAGAATCATCATTCTTAACTTACGCCGAGCAGCTCGATCAATGAATATGATTGTACATTAGTGTATGTTGTTTGTTTTCTCCAAATACGTTGAAGAAGATGATTGAATATAATCAATAAAGCATAAGTCCATAAGCACTAGCGGAAGACGACAGAATGCATGGCTGCTAAGTCATTAGACTTGAACGAAATTTTCAAAACATTAATTCGGCTTCTTGTTTTCTTCCGTTACTTATATAAAGCAATCGAAAATATTAGAATTAATTCTAACATAAAACAATAGACATTAAACACGATAAGAGTATATTAAATCACAAAAGATATCCTTGATTATGTTAATAGGTTGTTTTAAGAAAAGTTAATATATAAATCATTCTAACCTTATATTTACCCAATTAACATATCAGAGAATATCTAGGATGGAAAGTAAATAATTTTGTACTAGTTGTAATATGGTAACAAGAAAAAAGATTCATGTTTTAAGTATTAAAACCATAACATCAGTAGCCTCAACATTCTATTGAATATACTTATCATTCAGTCAGTTAGAACTGACCACCTGTTAGGACATGTATCCTATTTCATGTTTTTGGTTGTTTCCTTGATATTTAAAAATCAATCTATATAAGTAAGTCAATAAATTAATATGTAAAAATATGGCAATTATTTTTCCAACAATCTTATATACAATAAATTATACTAGGAACTTATAGACAAGCAAAATTTAAATGGATAGCTAAGATGGATTCAATCCAAGGGCTTTATTCAAAATTTATGAAATCCTATAGGACCCACTTGCTCCATGCAATGATTTCCTCCTCACTATCTTCAAATCAGCTTACAGCCTTTGAATAACCTCCCACTGCATTATGCCACTGATTTTCAACTTTGAAGGAGTAATTTAGGAATGCTCCAAAATTCAGCCTTCTGTCTTAGCCACTTTTAGTTTCTTCCACAACCATAGGCAATTTCATTCTGTTGAAGTGCCCTATCTGCACTAAATTTTCAACTACTGCCAAGACTAAATCGACTGTGACTATCAGGACATGAGTATCTCCCTCACATAATCAAGCAACGCCTTCATCACCGTGTGATGCTGGAGCTTGCCTTTAAACTACCACAGAAGTACAACATTTCAATAAGATGTAATTGTAGACTATATAATATTGCTTATGTGATTTTATGTAATTCAAGAGTACATTGAAGCCTTTAGTGGAGTGATTTCAGACTAATAATTGGACTGTATACCTTGGTCAAATTGACATAGTTGTAATGCATTTTCACAGGATGAGGAAAACTATATAATTAATACTTTTAAAAATTGTCGAATGCTTGCAAGATACAAAGATTTTTTTTTATGTAGGAAATGATTCTTAATTACTGAATTGTTCTAGAATGTGTCATTTTGGTATATATTTCAACAATCATGCTATATATACATCATTTTTTACATTTTACCACGTGGCAATACATAGTTTTTTCACCCAATCAACACTTGCCAACACATGTCATATCAACCATAATGTCGAAAAAGAATTTACAAGTGGTATTTCCACATTTCAGTCAGTATGGTGTTTGGTTCTTGCGTCACATTCATATTATATTACAATCAATGGGTATTTACTAAAGACTCCAAAGTAGTCGTCGTGTTCAGCAATCAATTGAAACTTATAGTAATCATAACCTTGTCAAGGCATGAAATTAAAAATCTTGAGTCCACCTGCAAATAGAGCAACATCTCTTCAGTAAATCCTAAGTCAAAGGGTCAAAAACTCTATACCATTGTTGTTAGCTGGTAAAAAAAAGTAGTGGAGAGGCTCCAGATCATCACCAACATGGCAGACAACTAAGAAAATCAATAAGGCCTGAACACCATGTCACCTTCTACTTGGCCAAGGTGAGGCCATACAAGGTAGTCAATACGATGCATCATTTTCAGCCGAGGTGCCATGTCAAGGTCGACCCTCCATGACTAAGCCGAAATATGAGTATACTGTAGGGAAGAAGTGTGAGGCTCCTTGCTTCCACATTTACAAAACAAAAAGGCATCTTCCAATTCATATCTTTTCAAGAGATCTTTCATACAAGATCAGTCTGACAAACTGATTGGAGAGTAATAATTTATGATTTGTCATTTGTACTTCTTTATTTCAATATTTGTAGGGTAAAAAAGTAAAAAAAGTTATATTTTTAATAAAGGATGTATCTGATGTAATTTTCCCAAAATATATGGCATGATCCAAGCCCAAGACTCGTGCCCATGTCGAGTCGATCGAATGGCAACAATTATGTGTGCACATGTGAACTTTGGCTCATCCTACTAGCATATAAGTCTTTTCCTTAAAAGACAATTGGTATCCCTGGAGCTCAAACCTAAATGTCAATTCTGAGCTATATAAAGTGATTTTTATTCTTTTAAGTTTTTCTATGTGCAATTGACACTTTTTCAATTTCCCACCAATCTTTATTCACAATTTATTTTAATTTCAAGTAGTATCTTTTGACCTTAATTTAATATTAACTCGAGAAAAATAAATATACTACATTAATCTACTCGCGGTGTAGAATACACCAGCTAAATAAATATTTGGTCTGACTATGAGAACCTACTCAAATAATTGGTCGAACCAACTTTAAAATCAATTTCTCCAACAATATTTAGTTTAAACTAGTCGTATCTCCATGCAATGCACATGCTAGGTTCTTTCAAAAGTAATGTTAGGCCATGTTTGAGCCCATTCTTTGGCCAAAATGGATTTCAAAATATTATTTTATTTGATAATGTATGGTTAAACAATAAAGACAAAATTTGAATTACGTGTAAAATTATTTTATAGGAGAATGTGTGGTTAAAAATGAGTTTTTGAAAAAATTGGAGCCAAATATAGGCTTAGTGTCTCGAGCATTTAGGATTGAAGGGAGATATTTGTGGTGGATTAGAATAGCATAATGAATTAATTTGACCAGGTAAATTCCTAAATGATTTACCCATAAAATACACCTACGCAGCACTTGAAGAGTACGAATTTCTTCGATAGCATATCTCAGCCCCTATTTGAGCCTCATTATAATTTTAATACATTTTTCTCTCCTCTTTTTAACTGTGCATTCTTAAAAAAATTACTTTTCCAAAATATATTTTCTCCAAAAATACATTAAGCCCTTGTTTGAACCCCATTTCGAGAGAAAATATATTTTTGAATAGTGATTTTTGGATAATGTGTTATTAGAATTAAGAAAAACTTTTTAATTTATGTGTATTATTATTTTATTAGAGAATGTGTGATTGAAAATGAATTTTAAAAAATGAATTAAAAACAAAAAGGGCTCAAACAACCCCTAAAATGGATCCCAAACCCTAAGTTCTATTTTTCATATTGCTTCATATAACCCACTGTTAACAATATCCTCTGTATGGAGCTCAGCTTGAGGCACAAGAAATAAATATAAAAAGAGGGGGGAAATTAAAATGGAGCTAGACTTTCATGTAGAACCTACTTAATAACAAATAGAATGACAAAAGAAGCATCTCTCTTCTCTACATTAACTACCAAGATTGTCTTCTCAAATCAATTTCTACCAATACATACAATCTTTGGTTCATCATCAGAAATCAAGATTTCACTCACTTCATGTACAAGAAGTGAGTTACCTCAAATTATAACACCTATGAAGATTACATAACTATTCCAGAAAAAAAAAAAAAAAAATTGTTATAGAAAAATTTCATAAAGCCATACACATCAATAGAGAAACCTACATGAGATCAAGATTGAATGCAATAGGGCGTATAACAGTCAAATCCTATATAAATAAATCATAAAATGGGAAACGCGCTGGAATTTCTTTCGATTCACAAGAACAGTCTCTAAATTCATGAAAGATAGCAGAGAAGAAAATCAAAAAATATTAGAAATGTCCTGAACATAAACTGAAAACTCATAAGACCTAAAGAAAAACAAACCGAAGACACAAAGGACACAGATTTGTAGATACTTCTTACCTTTGATTGAAATAAATAAATTGTATGAACTCTACGATAAAAGTAAAAAAAAAATGAACATAACAAAATCTAAAAGAAATTACAAGCAAAGGACAAATATACCATGAAAAGAAGAAACCACGTAATAAATTTGATTTGAAAAGAAACACATAGAATAAGTTGAAATTCATATCCAATGAAAAGAAAAAAAAAAAAAATCAAATTGAACACAAGAAAGAACTAAAACTTTTTAAATTATGTGTAAACCCCAAAACATGCCAAATAAACCACCATCAATGCCTAATTCTCTTAATATTAACTCCTTTCTCCATTGCTCTAAGGGATCGGGACTCTTCAACACTCTTCGCATGTGCCTGAAATCCCATTCGAAACATTTAATTAACTCTAATAGTCTCAAAGGTTTATGATAAAGAATTTGATATTGACGAGGTCCTAACTCGTCTTTCGCATGCTGAAAGGGAAAAGTAAGCATAAATTCTTTAGAATTGGGAAGAGGAACTTCACGAAACCATTCATGATTGAGAGTCTTTTCAGCAGTAATCCATTGCACCATTACCACATACACAATTAGGGAATTTGACAAGATATTTAATCTCTAAAAAATCGCAAATGTATAAATGAACTATAAAAATCTTCTGAGGATAAGCTTGGTTAACAAATCAAATCCAGCTTTCGAAAGTACTGGATCCAGTAATAGAAGTGGCAGGAAATTTCCTAGGCAAATGATTGCATCTAAATGGAAACTAAGACTTTTATAATAAAAATGGGTATTAAGAACATATTTGAATCTGAATATAAATTTGAGACCAACACAGAGTGAGTGCCTACAACATCTTCAAGAATTCCACCGAAGATGTTGTACTTGTAGTCACATGGAGATCCGAAGATCACTCGACCCAGTCCATTCACTCCAGATGAAATTCTAAGGCATCTCAACAACTATTTGCATCACCTATAAAGAAAGCTTGGAAAAATGAGGGCCACCGCAGTGCATTTGTTGTGGCTCTTTTAAATGTTTAGATTTGAATAATAAGACGTAAATACAAATACTCAAATTTGAGATTCTTACCATCGTTGCAAATTAATCGAATTGCTTATCTCCATAGATTCCAACTGAAGAGAGCAAATTATATTCATAAGGACGGCAGCTTCACTGGGCATCTCAACAACCGAAGGTATTGTTTTTCCATTGGGCTACAACACAATCAGCCATAGATAGAAATAATTGATATATAAATAAGTCAATCATCAATCCCTTCACTTAATTATGTGAAGACGGAATCCTTACAAGAAATAAATTCTGACAACATTTCAAAACAAAATAGCTAGCTAGCTTTTTAGGAACATATTTAGCTCAGATAACAGATATCCGCTCTCTGAACTACGATTCCTTTTCTTCCTCTATTTCTTCTCCATTTCTTGCTGCCAAACCCAGAGAACACGTGAGCATTTTTACATCTCAAAATCAGGAGAAATTTTGAACTCCTGCACCCAAAAAATTGTTCTAAAAATGGGAAATCAAATACATAGTCGAAGTAGATGAAAAGAAAGCAAAATAAAAAAGTTTATGAATAGAGCTTACTTTAGTTGTACTTGTTGAAGTTCATTCATCTGGATCGAGCCTTCTCAAGTTCTACCTAAAGAACAGATATCACTAGAGCAGCATTTGTTCGTTGGTTGAGTATGGGTCAGCCAATTACTTGCTTTAATACATCTATTGTTTTCCAGCCGACTCTATTTGTTTGTCTAATGCTTTTTAATCTTAGTCCTGCAGAATATAGGTCTTCAAAGTGAATTTAAAGCTGTCATGTCAAAGCAAAAACAGAAATTACATGCAAGTGCAATAATACACCCTGAGGAAAAGATGGGGTGATGAAACTTAACATGTAATTATATACCAAAATGTACTCAATTTGTTTTTCATTTGTTGAGAAAAGATATAAGAGGATTGAAGGTACGATAAAGAGTTATCACTATACTTCTATCCTTATGCTATTCAATCTTTTTCTCTAGGTCTTCATATTCTAAGGCTTGGAATGGGCACATAACATTACTTCAATGATGATTAATGCTTTGTTTCGAAAAATTAATGTGAATAGACGGACACATACCTATCATCCATGGGTGCACATGAAACCGTAATGCCAGCATTTGTGTCTATGTCTCTCTGCAAGCACAATATTCGTTAATAGACAGAGATTCATGACATGCATCTAGTTACGGAATGTAAAATAATCTCAACGAGTCACCAACAAAGTCCATATAGTCCATTCGGTAAAGATGATAACCAGACAAGAATGCGTTCGACATTTTTATTTTCACCATCATACACATATGTCGAGAATCATCATTAGTCCTTTGAATCTTTGATCAATGAGTTTTTTATGCCAATTTAGCTTCCACCAAATGCACCTCAAACACCCATAAAAATTGCCTCATAGCATTTGCTGTTTCTTGGAACGACTTCTTACCTGCTTCCTCTGGTGTTTGGGTGGCAGCTAAAACTTGTTTTGAACACTACTTTTTTCTTTTTAAGCTAATTGATGTAGAATTGATGAAGAAGATAGAAGAATTAAGAAGCAAGAAGAAGGGGGGGAGGGGAAGAAACCGTGAGAAAGGAGAGGGAGAAAAACGTGGCAGCCGCCAACTATATGATCAATGAGTTTTTTATGCCAATATAGCTTCCACCAAATGCACCTCAAACACCCATAAAAATTGCCTCATAGCATTTGCTGTTTCTTGGAACGACTTCTTACCTGCTTCCTCTGGTGTTTCGGTGGCAGCTAAAACTTGTTTTGAACACTACTTTTTTCTTTTTAAGCTAATATAGAATTTATAGGGATGTAAACGAAAGAGAAAAATGATGTAACCAAAGCTTTTATCTCTAGCAAAGCACTTCAATCATTAATAATTATTCAACGAGAAAGAATAAGATTTCTTGCTATTTGCAGCTAGAAGGTTAGCTAATTAACACTTCATTACTTTTTATTCAACAATTACATCTTACCTCCACAAATCCATCCCCAAAATTCACACAATTTCCAAAGTTATATGTGCGAGCAAGGTGGCAATTAAGGGAGAAGGAGTTGAATTGAGTTTGTATGAATATATTTCCTATCCCACTCTTGATGCAGTTACTCATGAGCACATCAATTAGCCTGTAACAGCCCCAGTTTGAACATGCAGAACAAGTCATGCGATTACACAATATAAATATTAACCTTTAAGCTAATTGTGATTTGGTCTTTAATAAAGTTTTTGTAAAGCTCAAGATTGTTTCTTGGGAAAATAACATAGTTCTAAAAGTACAGTCACTTCTTTTTTCCCTTAGACTAAGAAGAACAATATAGATTACAAAACGACAAGCTCCATTACTTGAAGTTGGTTGCCAATTTTCATCATCATTATTAGAACCGTTTATACGCATTGTACACATTTCTTTTACTCCTCCACATGTACAAGTAGGGCGTTAGTTACTCAATTCTTCCCATATAGTTTTGAGTTTAATGAAATATGTACTACTAACAGTACTTCGATCCTGAGTTAGATTCATCATATCTTTCCTCAATTGAAAAATAAGTGGCCCATTCTTCTGTTGAAACCTGTCCTTGAGGTCAATCCATATTTCAAATGCTGAAGTTGCATACACATGCTAGCAAAAATCTCCTTTGAAACGGAATTGAAAATCCACGATATAACCATATTGTTGTTTCGTATCCAGGAATTCATCAATTCAGCATCTGTACTTTCTGGTTTCATTATGCTTCCATCAATGAATCCAAGTTTGTTCTTCACCGACAAAGCAATCATCATTATATGACTCCAAGAGGCGTAGTTTTCTCCCGTGAGCTGTTGTGACACTAGTATCAACCCTGGACTATCATAATGGTTAAGGGAATAGGGGCTTGAAGGTTCATCAATGGCGTTTTTATTCATGATTGATTGCACATGAAGAAGACCTCTGACTCCACCGAATCCATAATTCAGATTTCAACATAATAGATGATGAAGAAATGCACAGATCGGAAGTTGCTTTGATACCATGTTAGAATGAGTATATACGATTCTAATAATCATCAACAGCTCACACACTAAACTATTGAAGCAAAATATGTATAGATCTTTTCTTACAATAGGTTAAGCTCTCTTGATTGTAAGAGGAAAAAGCCAAGTCCCAGCACCACCACCAAGAATTATTGAAGCCAGTTTTCGAATCTGCCTTTGGATGATCATCAAAGAATGGTGCTTCAAATGCCTGAAACCATTATCAAATGCAAAATTCTTAACAAATCAATCAAAAATTTCAAGAACATAAATAAAATCTTGAGGTGAATTTATTCACTCACCACCAACTCTTCGTTAATATCTTGTGTTAAAACCGAAAATGCAACTCCGGGCCTGAATTATTTTCCCTTGTTTTCATTTCTTAGATTCTTCAAAATCTGTTTTCGAAAAGTATTATTTTTCAATCTCTCTCTCTCTCTCTTCCCCCTATTAGTTTGCATTGGTTGCACTTTAGCTTTCATGGCCACACTGCAAGGATCCATGCTCAAATCCAAGAATAATTTAGACAAATTATAGGATTACAACAAACAAAGAGCCTACCTTGGGTACCTTTGCTCTCATTCTGACTTCAATTTTCGTAATAAGCAAAATCATCATCTTGTTTGGCTGTTGAAAGTGTTGGGTGTTCCCTCCACGTGAGGGAAATTAATTTTTGTGGGAAGCGGTCGACCAATTTCCACTTTGATCCAAAACAATACGAAAGACAAGAAAACAGAGAAGACATAGATTTTTAGAGAGAGAGAGGGTAGCTTTCTGCTTCTTCCAAAAACAGAAAGAAAAGAACGAGAGAAAGGGACATGGGTTTCAGTTCTTCTTGCCAATGATCGAGGCTTGTGATCTGATTAAACTGAAATTTCAATATGTTTTTCTTGGCGAAGACAGCTACGTTTTGACTGAAGCTGATCGTTCAGATTCCTCTCCATTTCTCTGGACAGTACATACTTGTTTAGTGAGATTTTCTCCTTGTTATTGTGTGTATCTATTTTGGAAATGATGTTGTTGTTGATATCCAAGGACTATATGTGTTCTTGATATACTGGTAGCATTTGGGGTTTTATCTTTGGAGAAGGTGACTGTGTATCCCATTATTTTCATTGTGGAAGGCTTTGACTAGACTAGATTCCCGAGTTTTTTCCCTTCACTGAACGGTTTCCTCGTGCACAAATTCCTTTGTTCAACTGTTTATTTTCTTGCATAGAGTGTGAGTTATTGGAGTCAATTCACTGTTGAGGGGTTGATTTTTTTTTTTTCGCTGCCAGCCTGTTTGCTCAATCCCAACAGAAAGTTCATCAAAGGCTACAAAGCAACAAAATATTACATTATTAAATTAAAAAAATAACCAAAAGCACGAAAATAATTTCAACCTATCTATAAAATCCAAATATGTTTCATCGTAGCAAAGAATGCGGGCCGAAGAGGAAAACGGGCTCCCACTTCACAGTAAATGTAAGAAAATAAACAAAAACTTTAAAATTAACCTACGATTCACACTTTTGAGGATGATTTTGTGCAAATGATTCGGATATGTTCTCCAAACATGAATATAGACTAGAATTAGGGTTCAAGTAAAACATTAGCAACAACAAATAGCTCGTCTTTGGAGTTTTCTTCTACTGAAATTAGGCTTGAAGTAAAACGACACCAACAATATGGTTTGTTTGGGAGTTTTCTTTCCTTTATTGAAGCAATATGAGACAGCTATCATTGAATGAACAGTGAGAGATATTTTTGAAGGCTGAAAAGGTATGAGTAAATGGCTTATTTAAGTCAACAATGGAAAGCAATAAACAACCACAACAATTTGATTTGTTTGAATGAACAATTGAAATAATTGAAGTCTAGAACTAGCTTCGTGTGAAAGCTCTGCCTAAAGATTCACACTAAATTAGGCTTCAAAGTAAATTCAAAAATAATTCGTTTTCCTATCCAATTTTCAATGCAAACAAAGGTCCGTTTCAATAGGGTTTTTTAGAAGGCAAAAAATGATTATGAACTTAAGAAGGTGTATTTAATTGGAACTTTTAAAAAAATGTTAACATTTTAAAAAAATTAAGATTATTTCAATTTAGACTTTTTATGACTTTCTAACGTATTGTTTTATTCAATTGAGATTTTTAATGATT
>CAIGRP010006619.1:0-20110 GCA_903798385.1 Fraxinus cuspidata
CACTCATGCTTCGATTTTAAAAGTTCAATTGAATTTTTATTCTCTACTATTTAGATTATTTGTTCTATTTTATCGTGATTTAAACAACTTATTTTGTTTATTGTGGTTAGCAAATTATTTAATCTGTTATATCTTAGCTATTATATGGTAAGTTATTGTCTACATGGTAAATTGTATTACGATATTGGTCGCATATACGATACGTGCAAATCCAGTATTTCTATTAGTTGTATATATGGTATGTTAGTTGCATATACAGTATGTTAGTTGCATATCCTGTAAGTTACATATTCGGTATGTGTTGTAAATCCGATATTTATTAAATCGATATTCGTTCATAAATATTTTCTCGAACAAACTTGAAACTGATTCAAAGGAAAAAATTAGTTTCTTATATTGTTGATTTCAAAAACTAATTTTTTGTTTGATTTTCAAAATGGCAATCGAATCAACCAATATGGAGATAGCCCAAACTGTTACTACTGAAAACCAGGTTGTAGGTTCTACTGTAGCTCAAGGGCCAAGTTTTGTTGTGCCTCAAAAGTCAAATAATGTTGTCGCTGAATTGTCAAGCTATGCTATGAGCTAGATTGTGGCTCAACCAACTGGCCATGCCGTTACTATTCCGGTGAATCATGAAGAAAAATCGAAGAAATTCAATGGATTGAATTTCAAAAGATGGAAACAGAAAATATTGTTTTACCTGACCACCTTGAATCTTGGGAGGTTCTTCATTGAATCTGCTCCGAAACTCAAAGAGGGTGAGGAGGATGTTCAAGCGTCAGCGCACTGGATGCGAGGAAACATTTGGACTTTCTATGCCAAATTATAATATGAACAGCTTAACATATTTGCTATACATCGTGTATAGTACTTTGAAAACTACTAAGGAGTTGTGGGAGTCATTGGATCGAAAATATAAGACTAACGATGCAGGGACCAAGAAGTTCATTGTTATCTGATTCTTATATTATAAAATGGAGGGCTCCAAAATAGTAATCAGTTAAGTACAAGAACTCCAAGTGATTCTCCACGAGATTCATGCCGAAGGGATGATTTTAAGTGAAACTTTCCAATTGGCTGCAATTATTGAAAAATTGTCACCCTTGTAAAAAGATTTCAAGAATTATCTTAAACACAAGCGAAAGGAAATGAACGTCGAAGAACTGATTTTTAGACTTCAAATTGAAGAAGATAACAGAAGTTCAGAAAAGAAAGGGTTCAATCCTATTGTGGCCAAAGCCAACGTTATTGAGCACGGTCAAAGTTCTAAGACCTTCAAGAACAAGTCAAGAATATCTGGTAGCAAAGGTGCTAAGTTGGGACCAAAATTGGGCATTTTTAAGAAAACATTTCAAGGAAAATGCTTAAATTGTGACAAAGTAGACCACAAGTCTTCAAAGTGCAGATTGCCAAAAAAGAATAATAAGAAAGAAGCAAATGTGGTTGACTACATTGCACATGATATTTTGAAAATGAATCTCGTAGCTGTCATTTCTGAAGTAAACATGGTGTATTCTAACCCAAAAGAGTGGTGGATTGACATCGGTGCTACGAGGCATGTGTACTCTGATAAAGAGTTATTTGCTACTTTCGAAGCAATTAGGAATGTGAGAAGTTGTTCATAGGAAATTCAGCAACTTTTGAAATCAAAAGTCAAGGAAAGGTGGTTCTGACAATGACTTTGGGAAAAGAGCTGACTTTTAAAAATGTGTTGTATGTATCGAAAATCTGCAAGAACCTAGTGTCCGGGTCAGTTTTGAATAAGCATGGTTTCCATATTGTATTTGAGTCAAACAAAGTTATTTTGTCAAAAAGTGGAATGTTTATTGGAAAATGTTATGTTTTTATGGTATGTTTAAACTGAATGTAATAGTTGTTCAGCCAAAATGAATAAAGTAACTATTTTACTTACTTTCTTGAGTCATCCAACTTGTGGCATGGTAGACTAAGATATGTTAACTATGATATTTTACATAGACTAGTACAAATAAGAGGTGGCAACAAGTACTTTATTACTTTTTTCGACAATAGCACAAAATATTGTTATGTGTATCTGCTTAAAAGTGAGGACGAAGCTATAGAGAAATATATTCTCTATAAAAATGAAGTTGAAAATCAACTCAATAAGAAAATTAAGGTACTGAGAAGTGATCGAGGTAGTAGTATGAAGCACCATTTGCTAAATTATGTGCACAACACGGAATCATACATGAAACAACAGCACTTTATTCACCGCAATAAAATAGTCTTACTGAAAGGAAAAATTGTACCTTAAAAGAAATGATGAATGCAATGTTAGCAAGTTCTAGGTTACCTCACATGTGGGGAAAAACTGTGTTATCAGCAAATTACCTTTTAAATAAGGTGCCCTGAAAGAAAATGAAAAAGACCCCTTATGAGTTATGGAAATGAAGAAAGTTGTCATATAAAATACTTACGAGTGTGGGGATGTCTTTCTAAAGTGGCCGTTCCAACACATAATAAGGTGAAGATACGCCCAAAAATTGTAGATTGCATTTTCATTGGCTATGCACATAATGGTAGTGCTTATCGATTTCTTGTGTATGAATCTAAAATCTCAGATATACACAAAGATACGATATTGGAATCAAGAAATGCTTCATTCTTTGAACATGTATTTCCGTACAAATACAAAGATGAAGCAAACTCTTCTACATATGACACTATAATTGAAAATAGTTAGGACCAATAACTAAAAGAGGAGATTGAGGTTGAACCAAGACGTAGCAAATGGGAAATGACAGAAAAATCTTATGGTCTTGGTTTTCTGACCGATATGCTAGAAAGTAAACCTCAAAATTATCAAAAAACTATTAACTCTTCAGAAGGACCTTAATGGAAAATTATATATGGGAGCTAGTAGATCTTCCTCCAAGATGCAAACCACTAGGCTACAAATAGATTTTCAAAAGGAAAATGAAAGTAGATGGAACTATCGAAAATTATAAGACTATATTAGTAATAAAAGGTTATAGACAACGGAAAGGCCTTTATTAATTTGACAAATATTATCCAGTGATGAGAATAACATCTATTAGGATGATACATGCGATTGCTGCTCTACGAAATCTTGAAGTACATCAAATGGATGTTAAAACTGATTTTCTGAATGGAGAGTTAGAGGAAGAAACCTACATGGAACAACTCGATGGGCTTTCATCATCATGTCGGAAAAGAAAGTCTGTAAATTGCTGAAGTCGGTATATGGTTTGAAATAATCACCAAAATAATGGCATGAAAAATTTGACAATGTTATGATGGAATGTGAATTTAAGATTAACAAGTGTGATAGATGTGTCTACGTCAAAAACACTGAAAATGTTTATCTCATTTTATGTCTTTACGTTGAGTACATGCTTATTGTTGGTAACAACGATAAGATGATTAAATCGACTAAAAATATGTTAAATTCAAGGTTTGACATTAAAAATATGGGTTTAGCTGATGTCATATTTGGAATTAAAATAAGAAGAACATCAATACCTGAGCAAGAATCGATCAATGTTTATGTGGACAAAATTTTAGAAAAATTCAACAAAGATGATACTGGAATGGCTAGAATACCAATAAACACGAGTCCGCATCTATCTAAAAACAAAGGTGAGAGTGTCTCTCAAGTAGAATACTCTACAATTATTTGAAGTCTGATGTACTTGATGAGTTGTACAAGACCAGAAATAGCATACACAGTTAGTAAACTGAGTAGATACATGAGTAATCCAGGAGTTGATCACTGGGAAGGAATAGTAAGAGTATTAAGGTACTTAAGATATACTCGTAATTTTGGACTGCACAATACCAGATATCCAGCAGTCATTGAAGGATATAGTGATGCAAATTGGATATCTGATATAAAAGACTTCAGATCCACTAGTGGATTTCACATTGGGAGGTGCAGCTATATAACAGTCAGTAAATTGAGTAGATATACGAGTAATCCAGGATATGATCACTGGAAAGGAATAGTAAGAGTACTAAGATACTTGAGATATACTCGTAATTTTGGACTGCGCTATACCAGATATCCAGCAGTCATTGAAGGATATAGTGATGCAAATTGGATATCTGATATAAAAGACTTCAGATCCACTAGTGGATTTCACATTGGGAGGTGCAGCTATATTTTGTAAATCCTCTAAATAAACCATTATAGCTAGATCTACCATAGAATCTGAGTTTATAGCTTTAGATAAATATGGTGAAGAGGATAAGTAGTTACGCAACTTCTTAGAAGATATTCCAATATGGTCGAAATCTGTGCCAGCAATTTGTATATATTATGACAGTCAATTAGCAATTGGAAAGGCACATAGTAACATGTACAATGGTAAGTCTAGACATATACGTCGTAGATACAATATCATAAGACAACTACTCTCAACTGGAGTTCTTACTATTGACTATGTAAGGTCAAATGATAACATTGCAGATGCGTTAACCAAAGGGTTAAATAGAGAGTTAGTTGAGAAATCATCGAAAAGAATGAGACTTAAACCCTTGAACGGATAAGTTAATACAAAGGAAACCCAACCTAGTTGACTGGAGATCCCAAGATCTAGGTTCAAAGGGACAACCTAATTGTAAAGACTTAATTAAATCACTGTGGGGGGAGGGGGGTGANAAAGGAACAACCTAATTGTAAAGACTTAATTAAATCACTGTGGGGGGAGGGGGGTGATGGGGGGTGATGTTGCCTCATGTCCATTCCTATGAAACAATAGTGATACCCGTAAGGGTGAATGATAAACAACATGCTTTTATTGATTCTTACGCGTCGAAAATTGAGTCATATAATGCAGGTTACTTGTAATAAGAAATCACATATATGAGATAGAAGTGGTGCAATTTCAAAGAGAATTGTGTGGGGCTCAATTCTTAAGAACTCTCGCAGAACCAGATATATGTTCATGGCAAAAAACGAACATGATAATGAGAACTGAATTGTGTGGGAAGAATCCGCATATCATCATTTACATAAATGGCAGAATAGTTCAAAGACAGTGTGTCTACTAGTTAGCTAGTAAAGTAAATACGCTTTCACAAGGGAAAGTTCAAATGGTAATACATTTTATATTATGTAGGTTTCAACCGTTGAACTTTATCACCAAGTCTTTGTTTCACGTTTTGTGTCTCTCCCAATTTTCATTCATGTGGGGGATTGTTAAAAAAAAACGAGGTGAATGGCTGAAAAATCATCGAAAGGAATGGGACTTAAGCCCTTGAGTGTAAAAGTTAATACAAAGGAAACTCAACCTAGTTGACTGAAGTTCCCAAGATCTAGGTTCAAAGGGACAACCTAATTGTAAAGACTTAATTAAATCACTGTGGGGGGAGGGGGGTGATGTTGCCTCATGTCCATTCCTATGAAACAATAGTGATACCCGTAAGGATGAATGATAAACAACATGCTTTTATTGATTCTTACGCGTCGAAAATCGAGTCATATAATGTAGGTTACTTGTAATAAGAAATCACATATATGAGATAGAAGTGGTGCAATTTCAAAGAGAATTGTGTGGGGCTCAATTCTTAAGAACTCTCGCAGAACCAGATATATATTCATGGCAAAAAACGAACATGATAATGAGAACTGAATTGTGTGGAAAGAATCCGCATATCATCATTTACATAAATGGCAGAATAGTTCAAAGACAGCGTGTCTACTAGTTAGCTAGTAAAGTAAATACGCTTTCACAAGGGAAAGTTCAAATGGTAATACCTTTTATATTATGTAGGTTTCAACCGTTGAACTTTATCACCAAGTCTTTGTTTCACGTTTTGTGTCTCTCCCAATTTTCATTCATGTGGGGGATTGTTAATTTTTTTTTGCTCCACTTACCGACTCTTTGGCATAAATTTTGAGTGGAACCCGTTTTCTTATTTTGGAATATCAACATTGATTTGTAGAATATCAAAATCATATATTTACTTGCCAAAAATGAAGCTCAAGTAAATGAGAAATTGGGGTTCAAAGTAAATCATTGGAATATGGTTTATGTTGGAAGGAAAACTAAATTTGAGTTTATCCCATATAGAAAGTTTATGAAAGCAAGAACCACTCTATATATGGCTACACTTTGGAAGTGTGTAATCATGTGTAGCATAGAGACTCTCTCCACGTGCACACACAGGGGGTGCAAATCACGGATCGAAATAGGCTTTGGACCTTGAACTTGTGTGTGGGGACAATCCGCGTATACTAATGTCGGACCAAGTTGAACAAAAATTGGCTCATTAGGAGGGCATACATTTTGCCAATTTTTTTGCTTTCAACAACTGATTTTTGGTTTCTGAAACTGCTAAAACTCCAATGATTATTGCCATTAATGTTTGAAACTGTTGAAACTCCAATGGTTATTAAGATTGAGTTAATGGACAAATTTAACTCGTCATTACTAGGATTGAGTCTATATGAAGTCTCATTTTTTCACTGTTCTAGACATGAAAAATACGATGTCTGCATTACAATTTCAAAACACACGAAAAGTCTATGTCTGCATATGAAATTGTCCTCTGTCTGCATACATAATTTATTGTCTATAAAGGTCTTGGTGGTGATATTATTCAAATACTAGGCTAGTTCGTCGAAATAGAATCTACAGTGCTCGGACTCTACTGATTTACCGTTGTATTTTGAGAAACAGATGCTCAAATTAAATCTCAAGCACCTATGGTGAGGGGGTAAATATGTTTTAAGGAAACTGTGTTCCCACAGGCCTTGATTTTTAAAGTTCACTTGAATTTTTTATTCTTATTTGTTCTATTTTATCATGATTTAAATAACTTATTTTGTTTGTTGTGATTAGCACGTGCAAATCCAGTATTTCTATTGGTTGAATATACGATATGTTAATTGTATATACAGTATGTTAGTTGCAATCCGGTATGTGTTATAAATCCGGTATTTGTTATATCAGTATTCGTTCACGAATATTTTAATAGAGACTCTCTCCACGTGCGCACACAGGGGGTGCAAATCACGGATCGAAATAGGCTTTGGACCTTGAACTTGTGTGTGGGGACAATCCGCGTATACGAATGTCGGACCGAGTTGAACAAAAATTGGCTCATTAGGAGGGCATACGTTTTGCCAATTTTTTTGATTTCAACAACTGATTTTTGGTTTCTGAAACTGCTAAAACTCCAATGATTATTGCCATTAATGTTTGAAACTGTTGAAACTCCAATGGTTATTACCATTGAGTTAATGGACAAATTTAACTCGTCATTACTAGGATTGAGTCTATATGAAGTCTCATTTTTTCACTGTTCTAGACATGAAGAATACGCTGTCTGCATTACAATTTCAAAAACACACGAAAAGTCTATGTCTGCATATGAAATTGTCCTCTGTCTGCATACATAATTTATTGTCTATAAAGGTCTTGGTGGTGATATTATTCAAATACTAAGCTAGTTCGTCGAAATAGAATCTGCAGTGCTCGGACTCTATTGATTTACCGTTATATTTTGAGAAACAGATGCTCAAATTAAATCTCAAGCACCTATGGTGAGGGGGTGAATATGTTTTAAGAAAATTGTGTTCACACAGGCTTTGATTTTTAAAGTTCAATTGAATTTTTTATTCTTATTTGTTCTATTTTATCATGATTTAAATAACTTATTTTGTTTGTTGTGATTAGCACGTGCAAATCCAGTATTTCTATTGGTTGCATATACGATATGTTAGTTGTATATACGGTATGTTAGTTGCAATCCGGTATGTGTTATAAATCCGGTATTTGTTAAATCAGTATTCGTTCACGAATATTTTCTCGAATATTTACACACCGTCTATACGCGAGAGAGGATGGTGTGAGAAAATCAACTGTTTACTATGATGAAAAACCATCTAAAAAGTATCTAAAACTATTATACTAAAATTAACATAAATAATATTGTTTTGAGTATGTGAAAGCTCTATAAAAACCCACAGCAACATTTAACAACTACTAAGTACAGCTGGAAAAGAATCCAAGTCATGCAAGTCCATTCTCTTAATCTTTAACAAAACCCAAGAAAGACAAATTAAATTTTAAACTAGTACTTAAAGCAAATATTATTAATTAAAAATCTAAGTTAAAGGTTTAAATTTCTAGTTTAATAACTATTTGTTATCTTACAAATACTAAACTAAACATGTGCATTGCACTATCAACCCATCAACTTATAATTAATGCAAGGAGATGAAGTTTTTAATATCAAAATACCAAAATCAACGCCCGAAACATCTTTTTTAGATCACGTCTACTTAATGCAGTTCGTTTCTCATGAGTTCTAACAGACCACCAAAATTCATACATGTTTCTTTTTAGGGTCCGTTTGATTGCAAATGTGGAATTTGGGTGGAAAGAAAATGAATTATAGGGAATTGAATTACCTAGAATTTGTTTTACTGGAAATTGTAATTAATTGTATTTGATTGATATAATTTTCCACCTAAAAAATGTTGAAAGTGTGGTGTCCGTTTGGCTTTGTTTTTCATGAAAATTGTCATTTAAAGTAATATTTTTTTTACCATTTGGTCTAGAATTTGTTTCTATTTGGTTCAATCTCCTACACATGTCCATCCCCCTAAAATTTGAAGACAAGAATCTTGTCAAATCAAACAAGTAAACAGAAACCTCAATTAATTTTTGTTTCACCGTTTGCATAGGGAGGATTAGGAAATTGACACATGGATATTCTTTCGCATTGACGCCACCATGGCATATGTATTTATTTCATGATTTTTTAATTGAGTTTTAACGTCGACCATGTCTTTTCAAGGAAGCATGTAGCACCCTATTATATTATAAACAATTTTTTTTTTCAATTTAAAATTCTTTTTAATTCTTTTATTTTTAAGATAAAATTTTCAATTTTCAATTTTCAATTTTAATTAAATAATGCTTATATTTTTAGTTTTATTTTCATAATTTTATTTTATTTAATTTTTTTTTCATAATTTTATTTGGGAAATAGTTTTAAAATTACTTAATTGTTTTCGCCATATTATAAATATTTTTTTCTATTTAAAATTCTTTGAAATTCTTTTAGTTTTATGATAAAACTTAAAATTTTCAATTTCAATTAAATAATATTTATATTCTTTATTTAATTTTTATAATTTCCTTTTTATGATTTATTTTATTTTTATTATAAATTGTTTTGATATAATTTAAAATTTCTTAATTGTTTTATTCATATTATAAAAAAAATTCAATTTAAAATTCTTTTTAGTTCTTTTCTTTTTATGATAAAACTTATTTTTTTCAATTTTAATTAAATAATGTTTATATTCTTTATTTAATTTTATTAAATTTATTTTATTTTATTTATATTTTTTTGAAAATAATTTAAAATTTCTTAATTGTTTTATTCATATTATAAATAATTTTATACAAATTTAAAATTCTTTTTAATTCTTTTCTTTTTATGATAAAACTTACTTTTTTCAATATTAATATTCATATTCTTTATTTAATTTTTATTATTTTCTTTTTTTTAATTTTTAATTTTATTGTATTATTTTTGAAAATAGTTTTTACTATTTTCTTTAATTTATTTTTATTTCTGTCTGTAATTCGATTCGCTTAATTTTTTAAAATTATGATTTATTCTATTATCTTCTGTTGAAAGTTCTATTATCGAGATGTGGAGTTGAATAGATGGGGGGGAAAATATTTTTGGAATAGTAACTTTGATAGTTTCACTACTGTGTTGGAGTTGTTTGATGATCAGCATGCAAATATTATACATTAGTCCTTCATGTGGCCCATGTATCAGTTGTGAGAGGTGCAGTACTCTAGGCAGATCGCTGATGCATTGCTATGTCAGCTACTTAACCAGTCGACAGCGATGCCCTCCACTTCGACATCGGCGACAAGGTCACTACTTTCTCCATATTTGAGTTTGCCCTGATTACTCGTTCTCTAATATTGTTCATTTAATAGTTATATCATTACATATCCGTCTAATTATCATTTAGGGAAATCTAACTTGAACAAAGTTGGAGAGTATGGCCTATTTTCAAAATTGCGCAACTCATTCAGTGGTTCCGCATTCAACTTCCTCCCAACATCTATAGTCTTGAAGAGTTTATCCTCTTGAGCAGTTGCTAGCACACTCGTGCAACTCTGTGATTCCTCACGTCGGTCATGAAACAGTTGATGGTATGTTGTCAATCATTGTGATGATCGGTAACTCTCGATCCTTTTTGAATAATGTATTGAGATACTTCGCATTATTTGACGTTATCATATTGTATCGATGTCCTGGAAAATATAACCGCGCCTAATATTCAATCCCCATTTTTGTTAGATACTCCAGTGCCAGGAATGATTTAGTTTCTATTTCCATCATGAACTTATTACACTCTTCAACATTGTAAACTTTGGTCGCTCTCTTGAACAATGAAACGATGCATTTGCTCCGATACCTAGTTTTGAGGTTGTCTTGTTTATGGTATAAGCAATATCCATTATGTGCCTTGAAAAAAACTTTTATGTTACAATTTATTATAAAAAGTCCCTGATAGTTACAAAGGCAAGATCTTTGACTTCCCCGATTACTTCCTTCATCTTTTTGAAAAAACTAATGCATCGACAAATCATTCTCACTATCGACTATATCGAATGAAAGAGGGTAAATTTGGATGTTGGCATCTGATATATAGCAATGGTCAACTTGCCTTCGTATCTAACTTTAAGAGTTGTACCATCGACTAGAAATTAGGGGTTTCATCGCATTTCAAAATCCCCGAATGTATGTTTCCGTGTATTCTTGCGAACTATAAATAACTCAATCGTGTTCATCTTCTTCGCTTACAAATGCCAATAGAAAATGTCGTCGACGCAGATAATCGTTAACAATGACTTGTTTGATTTCTTCACTTTGAGCTCAAAGTTGTATTTTAGTGCAATTTGGTGCACAGCTTCCTACAAATCTTTTTTTAATCCAAATAGTTGCTCGACATACAAATACTCATCATCAAAAATCACACGCAAAAAATTCGATGACGGTCCACTTAATCCAGTCATTGCGTCCTGCCCTACTCATGTCTCTAACGAGATAAAGCGATCAAATCCTCATTTGTAAATTCATTTTCATTTTCTTTGTCGTGAATTATCGACAAAATTCTGTGCGTAATAACGAGATCACGATGATGAATAACTATCTCGGGAATAACCACATCATCTCTATGAGCTATCTCCATTGTGTCCAAAAAATTATTAACATTGTGATCCCCTTTATCTGAATCTTTATGTTCACCTTCAACGAACATTCCTTCTCACTAAAGTCACGCAAAGAGGATTCGTGTGCATTTTGTTCAATTTAAATAGATAATTCACTTCAGCATCAGAAGCAACCTTCATGGGTGGAATTAGAATAGATGAATGCTCGTTAAATTGAAATCTCAATTTCATATCGTATTGAAAGAGATCGACTTTCAGATTATTTTATACATCATGGTACATTTTCACATATGATATACTCAATGTTATGGAAATTGAAATACCACCACGTATATCACTCGTCAATTTCCATACCCATCAATCTTTTTCATCCAATTCGAAATCACCAAAATTACAAATTGAGATTACAACCATATCTGCATGACGAAAAAAAAATTTAATTATAAGAAAAAAATAGTCAAAAAATCGGCTCAACCATTGGACAACAGAATTAAAAAAAGTCCTAACAACCAGCTGTTAAGACTGTTAGCAGTCAATTGCCTAATGTTGTTAATAGCCGACTGTTAAGACTGGCCAGAATCATTGCCATGAATGATCTGGTTATGAATATGTGATATGATATTGATTAAATTGTGTCTTAGACTGGCTTGTGACCTACTGAAAATAATATTTTTCATGTGACATTTAAACAATAACATGTGACTTGTCAACATTAATCGGGGACATCAAAGAAATAATTTGTGATCTGCACAATTACTGACTTGTGACATTTAAACATTTATAATAGTGATCTATTACCTGTGACCTGTTAACATCATCATGTAACTTGAAGGAAATAATATGTGACATGTATATAATTTAATGGTTATTTTGTAATATCGATTTTAGAATAATGAAATACAATAGACACAAGTAATGAAATAAGATTTCATAACCACATGAACATTCATAAACTTCAAATGTAATTATCATTACAAAATGAGATTTACATATTCCCCAGCCACTACATAGTTATATCGATGTTCAGTCACAATTTCATCTGCCAATCTATAACTACTCCAAACCTCAACTCCATGGAATCATCTTGATCATCATCTGAATTTATGTTCCATATTCCAATTGCATTCATCAAATAAGGGATGATTTTCAAATATGGTTCAATTTCCCGTTTCACACTTAAATCTATGAAGATCCTCATGGCCGAATTGAATATAATTAATGCTCGATCTTTAATATCAAGCAACACCAATATCCATGTGTCTTGTTTGTAGGCAAAAATAGCATTAAGACTTGGTTAACTTCAATCTATGGACTGCTCAATGGTATTCTGACACCTCTAATATCATTAACCGTGTCGCAGGTGAGTAGAACATTTGGATCCTTCATGAATTTCAGATATATATTCTTGATTGTAGCTTGAAAGTACGAGTCAGTTAATAGAAGCATGCATCCATTTGCTGTCACCATAGAAAATAATAAACACATGATTAGTCTTAAAAATCTATATGAACAATGATTTTTGTGTATGATATGTGACATATCCATATGTACTGTGACATGTACGTAATTTATGTGATCTGACCATAATGTTTGTGATTTTTTTATATGGTATGTGACCTACGATATGTGACTTGTGACTATTAAACAATGATGTTAGTATGTGATATTTGACATGTACATGTGTTGTGTGACCTGTATGAAATTTATGTGACCTGACCATAATGTTTGTGACTTGTATTTATGGTATGTGATACAAAACAAATGCTATGATAAATATATAGAATGATATGTGATCTTTTCATACCAATTTATTCAATAACACTTCTGGAGAAACGAGCTCCTGCCACCATGTTTTGTCGCCTACGGTGAATGAACAAATGTAAAAATGGGGCTTAATTTTATCGTCAGCATCTTTGAATTTTTTTCTTATTTGCAATGTGTCTATGTTGTAGTTTACAAAATAATATCATACATATTTGTTTGTGACCACCTCTATGGAACTAACTCTTAAGTGCTACAATATCAGTATCATCTACATGCCGACTGTAATATAAAAAAACTACAACATTCTTCGAACTCTGCTTTGATTCCCTTCGTTAGAAACAAATTGAGACTGTAATATTCGTGTTGGCAAACCGGATGTGGGTACAAAAGTGGGTGATACCTATCATATAGTGAAATATTAAATACAATAGTTCATTCTGTGATCTATAACAGGTAAAATTTAATTTGTGTGCGTAAATAATTTTTTTAACCAGAAACCTCTTAAAATTCACATTTTGTGTCCACTTCAAGGGCGATTACAGCATCCAATTGCTCTTGAACATGTTTTGATTAAAGCAATTGTGACCCAATGTTGCCAACGTTTGGACAAGGTTGGGTAGAACCAATCCCCAAATTAAATGACGGCGGTTCTATCTCTATTGGGTTCAATAATTGCTTATCGGGGTATATCTTACATTTTCCTTTCTTATCAACAGTTCACTCAATATTTTTTCCCTACAAATGGCACATTTACGTATCAAAAGTAAAGAAGTCACAAATGAAGATGTCAAATGACCTTGGTAGTAGAATGAACTTACTTCTTCCTGAATGTTTGTAGCTCCATCACTAGGCAATTCACTTCTCTCTTTGAATATGTTCAAAATTTGATCCATTGAGCTTGATATCATTACGGTCACAGATTCACAAAGAAAGTTTAATTCTGACTTCATCTCCAACAAGTGTGACCTGATTTCTCCTTACATACGAATAATATATTCACCTTGTGATTTCTGTCAGCTTTTATTGATGATAAATGTGCATTGACATCATTGATTTCATAGAAAGCTCTTTATTTTTCGTTTGAAGTTCACTAATTTCATTTTTCTTACTCTCAAACACCTATGAAATTTGATATACATCAATGACATGGAGAATATAAGGTATCGTGGTATATGAATCATATGTAACCCATGCACATATGTCTGTGACCTTGAACACTATAGCATGTGACTAATGCATGTATATTTGTGACTTGGCTAAATAACATGTGCCAAATTCACAACGATATGTGACAGATACATATATACATGTAAACTATGTTAACAACAATTGTTTAAAATATGAACTTGTATTAAATATTTTTGACTAGTTCATAGTCAGTTGCAACTTCAATGAAGTGACATGTGGCATCATCTTAAAATGCATATGTAAGAGAAAAATATGACATTCGACCTAGAATTAGCACGCACATTGAAATTCGAAACATAAACTTGAACAAAAAATGTAAATATGATAATATTTGATAAACCAATATACATAATTATACTTAAATTAAAGATAGCAACATATATTAGATCTATGTGCATGTGCTGCCTGAGGTGGAGACATATGAGCATATGGACCATCATCATCCACCAGTGAATGAACGTGCGCAGTGTGTGGCTCGATCGGAGGATCCATTGAAGAATGGACAGAAAATGATGTCCCCTGTCGTCTCGGAGGTGGATCAACAAAATCATCATCTTCATCATTGGTATCACTAGAATGGCCCAATCCTTCATCAATAATCATTAGAATGCGTGGTTTGGACTTGTTGATTGGTTGCTCAAGCTTTGAATTTCTGCTGGCACGTGATATCAATAGTTGTTGTGGTATGTTATATGAAACAACTTTCATGTATGGTTGTACCATCTCCATTTCAGATGGATTGATATCTTGTATTTAAAGCTGTAAATAGATGAAAAAGACTTGTCGTGAAAACTATTTACTGTAACATGTATACTGATTGTAGAACATGAATTGTAACTGCATAAAGTAGTGAGCTGTAACTTGATAACGAGTACTGTTACATGTATCACAAATCGATGATTACTATGACATGTAAAATATGCAATGTGATTTTTCCTTTGACTGAATAATATGATATGTGACATATGTGACTCATTTGTGCCTTGTTTATGTAATACACAAATGAAATGAAAATTTACATCCAAGTCAGAGAACACCTCATCTTCAAGTTTAGCACCAGATGACAGTTTATCTGATCTCCAATTCAGGATACGTGAGTACCTCCTCCTAATCCAAGAAGTTACTCCCAACTAGCCGTGGAATAGACTCATAAATCCAAACTTGAAAGGAAACTAGAAATATTTTGAGTCTGTAATGAGAATTTCTATTACTCAAACCGTTTTTAGTGAGTTCATAGAAAGTTCAAACAAATCTTTCGCCCAGAAAATACGTTCTTAGTATCAAAGTCTTCTACAAGGACAAACAAATAATTCTCAACAATCTTCTTGCATGAGGTCAAGAAAATAATGTTCGGTTGCTTCACTTCCCAGAGTAGAAAATAATGTATTAGTTGAGGTTGAAAAACTATCTCACTACAATCCATGAAATAGGAGAAGCATGTATCAGCTAGTATATGTTTTTGTTCGTCGTTGGACTTTGATGTAAATTTCGACAGCAAGTGTTTGATTGCATTAGTGGTTATTTTACTAAGAAACCATATAGCTTTCGGTATAATATACTCTCAATCCTGCAATATATGACAAATATAAAAACCTACATCTGTATTTTGATACTTGTACATGCATTCATATTACACAATAAGCATGTTGCATGCAATTATATTATCACGGACACTACTTAGGCCACATATAACTAAGGTCGCGGATTATATACAAATATAGGCTTGTTACAATCTCGTAATTCATCATAGAACTATAGACATTTCACAAACAAATAATGGATTGCATAATAATAGTAAAAATGAGTTCATAATTAGGCAGTTGGTCGCGGTCAAACAGAAATCACAAAGAGAAGGCTGGTCGTAAAAATTATTCAAAAAATATGTATCAACATTCCCGAAAAATTGAATCAACTCAAACTAATGTAGAGGTCACATAGAGTAGGCAGTATATCTCGAATAGAATTATTTTGAAATAAAATCACAAATTCTAATAATTATCCGTCTCACTATTTTCTCTCATACTCTCCTTTTACCTTTCTTTATTTTTATTTTTCTTCCTCGCTTCTCAATCTTAATTGGTCCTCATAGACATGTTGTGATGTTAATGGAACAAGAGTAACCGCTCTCCTATCTTTTACAAAGTTGTACCTATTCTTGAATCCATCACGTTTCACCTTCCTATCATACTGTCATAGCATTTTCAACAAAATGTGCCCAGCATACATAGGAACTACATCACACATCACTTCATCACTATACCTCTCAATTGAGAAATTCACTAAAACTTGCCTACATACCCTAACTTCTCCACACTCATCTAGCCAGTGCAATTTATAAGGCTTAGGATGTTTTATCGTAGTCAATCCTAATTTCTCAACAAGTGTAGTACTAACAATATTAATACAACTACCCCATCAATAATCAAACTACATACCTTATTTTTGACATTACATCTAGTATGAAATATGTTCTCCCGTTGCTGCTCCATATCATCTGATTTAATTTGTGTATTGAGTGCACGCATCACCATAAGTAACTTGCCTCCTTGTGGGTACTCTATTCCATCTCTTTTATTAGCATCCTCCAACGAGGACATATCATCACCATCACTATAACTCACCACTTTTTCATTATCACGTAAGATCATTGTCTTTTTGTTTGAGCATTGAGAAGCAATGTGCCCCGATTCCAAACATCTAAAGTATTTGATATCACGTATCTTTGAAGGTTGAGAATCCGTTTTAGGAATAATTTTGCTAACGACTTCCTTATTTTCCCTTGGTAGTTTGGTCTTACTACTCGAAACAGTCACATCACCTCTATTATCATCCCACTTCGAATTCCAAGAAGAGTTAGAACCTGAAGAACCCGATGAATATCTAACTGTCCCATTCATCTTCAATTACCTTTCCACCTTCATAGGTACATGTAACATGTCTTCCAACTCCACATAATGTTGCAACTCTACCACATTAGTTATCTCCCTATTCAAACCATTAAAAAATCGGGCCATGGTGAACTCCATATCTTCCTCAAGATTCGCTCTAATCATAGCAATCTCCATTTCCTTGTTATAATCCTCTACACTCCTAGAACATTGGTAGAGGCTTTGCAATTTTTGATGAAGCTCCCAATAATAATGATTAGGCACGGACTCTTCCTCATGATAGCTTTCAATTCTTCCCATGTATTAATTATTAATAAGCCCCTCACGATTTTTCCTCCTGGATGTTATTACTTGATCACACCAAATGATAACATAATCGATAAATTCAAGCACCGCAATCTTTACCTTCTTTTCCTCCGAGTAATTGTGGCAATTAAATATGAATTTTACTTTTTTTCCCGGTCCAAGTATGCCTCTGTCACTCCTTCATTTGAATGAAGGAATTATCATTTTGATATTGCACATACTTCTATCAACACCATCTTCAACAAGATCTCTACCATTCATTTTATGCCTAACTCTTCTATCTCTCATTCTTCCTAGCTCAACATCACTAATGCATTCTCATTAATGTCACCATCTGCTTTCCATTCACTAGCAAAATCCGCTCAATGATCATGCCTTCCTTGCTTCCTTGCGTTAGGAATATCTCTAGGTTGTTCCCTACATAAGTTAGCAAGCAATGTGTCTTGCCAATCCAATATGTCTCATATCCTCAAACAACCTTTCAAACTGTCGTATCACCTCATTCAACATGTTGACTTGACTATTATTCCTGCTTGAAGTAGAGTCGTCTCTATCCGACATCCTAATTCTAATTTAATATTTGCCTCACATGAATGCGCTCGTGTATCACTTAAATTGATTTTTTCCCTCTATTAGTCTCACCACACTAGCATTTTTCCACTCAATGCTTTCTTGTAAGTGTTTCAAAAAACTAATTCGATTTCAATCAAAATTAATCCTTGTAAAGTTTCAAACAAAAATTAGAGTAAGAAAAATTAATTCTAGAATGACTCAAAAAGTAGGAATTAACGCTTTGAATTGACACTAAGAAAATATTCAAGAAGGTGTTTCTTGAATTTGAATTGGACACTTTTGAATTAAGAATTTTTTTTACTCAAAATAATGAAATTGTATGCCGCTAGCAATTTTTCGAATTTTCGTGTTTTTTTTTTTGCTTGAAAATTCAATTGAATACCAGCAAGAGACAAAAACTGATTTGAATGCTAAATGAGCACACAAAGAAGTTTTGGATTTTTTTTTTTTTTTTGGATTGGAGACAAAAAACTGAAGAACGTGAAAAACACGGAGAATGAAAAACAAAGACTCAAATGAAAGAAAAAGGGATATACCTTGATTTTTTTGGAGCCTTGCTTTGATACCAATCGTTGTGAACCCACGTAGCAATGGTAACTACGAAACCCAAACAAAATTGATTCAACCCAAGAAAGTCAATAAATCAACATTTAAACTAGCTTCAAAATTACTAAATCAAGGAACCAACACAATCGCTGACAATATGTTGACCCCATGATTACAAGACTCAAGAAACTCACTCAATTTATTTGAACGTCACAAGAAATATATGCGGTCGCATAGTTGTATCTTGAACATTCAACTTTGTTTCGGTAAGGGGCTAAGAGGTCGCATAGTTGTCCCGAACAGCTTCCTCGTCTGATCCATTTGATTTCTTCTTCCAAATACAACATGAAATTTGTTCATTTGCTTGTTGTAATCAATATTTCGTTCACCGTAACTTGAACAAATAATTTAATAGTTTCTTTGACCCACTTCGCTTGCGATCTAGTCATAGGTCTTTCCGCAACGATTAATAGATTCTTGTACAGACTCGCTCTCGTATCCTGGATCACATCAAGTAACGTTTACCTCAACACCTTATAATCTTATCATAAAATAGGACATCTAGTTTTAGCTTTATGTAACTCCTCTCTCAACTTGTGTATTTCCTCATCTGCATTCTTTCGAGCCTTCTTTAGGTTTTTCTCAACCTTAGTAATTTTTTATATATTAATGCTACAAAATCCCTGTTTGGTGTGAATTAAAATTAGAATTTTAGTAGATTTTGATCAAAGTTGTGGATTTCATTAAATATGTTGTTAAAATTAATTGTTAATTTTGACTAAGACTAAAATCTAGATTTTAACCCTACTAAATAGGGGGCTTTGTACAACGGGTTCTCCGCGGGCTAAGCATCATTTGTCTTAAATAACATTATTTGAAAAAATACACACAATACACTGACACAAGCTAGAGTGTGTGTTCATTATCTTATTTATGCATGTAGACTGCTAGTTAATTAACAACACTGTAGTCACTAACCTAGCACGTGTACACTTAAGTACGTAATTAAGTTCAAACCTACAAAGATTATACTCTTATCTTACTTGATGACGATTGTGAAATAGGTTTAATCATTTTCTACTTATAAGTTTAGATTACAACTCATCTGTCATGTTTGTGAACCGTACACCAGCACTTCAAAACAGTTCACCACCCCAAAATCGAACCGGGGAAGAAAATGGGATATGGTAGAAAATATGCTAACCAATTATTTGGTACGCTTCTGTTCATTAATATCAAATATAAAATCTACCTTTACAAACAGTAAGGAACTATAAACTCAAAACGTTGATGCTTAGGGGCAAAAGTATCCTGCGCAAAGCACTGAATTTTGTTTCATGAACAAGCCAGAAAATTGGCTGACAGCTGTATGCCGGTGTTTCCTGTTCACCAAACTCGAGACATTCCCAAAAAATGCCAAATATACAGGATAACCACCATCACAAACAAATAAATATCGAATAGTAACTTTACGAAAAACTAGTAAAACGTTGGCATCCTTATTTCTTCACAGCAACAGAATGAACGTAAAAGGAGAGCTGAGGGTACACACTTCAAAGTTTGCAACTCCAAATGCAGTTCTATCCGGATATATACATTATCCTTGAAATCTCATCATCATCACAAAATAGAACATTTGCCACT
>CAIGRP010006621.1:0-15305 GCA_903798385.1 Fraxinus cuspidata
ATCATTTTTACAATGTTTATAAAGTATTTTAAAATAATGTGCAATGCACATTTAGCTGTGACCAACTCTAAATGTCTCAACCTCCAAACTTCAACTAGGATACTAACCCTCACCAGAAATCTAAATTTCAAATAAGTATCCAATGCTTAAACATGCAGAAATAATAGTTATAGTTATTTTGCGACTAACGCAACACACTTTGGTGTGATTTTTTTATTTTATTTTTATTTTATTTTATCCCCTTCTCTGTTTTTGAGATCTATACTTTGTATTTCGAAAATAATTTTCATTCTACATTGTTGACTGCCTTCTTTTTCGATATATCGCCTCTTAAACATTTGTGATGAATAGGACCGAACTACTCAAGACTAGTTTCACAAAAACATTCAACAAGCACATAATCAACACTGATCTAAAAAGCTCCCAACACCGAATCAACCACCCCTAAACTAATCTTTTTAATTGGTTAAGTGGTTGTGCTACATATTATGATCCTAGTTTATAAAAACACAAGTCCATTCAATATATTCTATCAAGATAATTAATCTATAGTAATTATCATAATTATTGTGCTCTATACAATATGATGTCATAAACAAGTATGAAATTAGCAAAACAAATCGTATCAATTATTCACAATTCATGAAACATAAATAATTTCAATTAACCGGTAAGGCTATCCAACTCACACACACACACGGATAACCACTAGTTTGGTCTTTAAGTACTTTAAGCGTCGAATGTTGTAATCCCTACTCACTATTTTCACTACTGAAGTCGTTAAGGATTTCAATATGAGTACACCACTAACACTTGGATATAAGCGCATTAATCTTTTGTTCGATACTTTCATCAAATCTCCTCTATAGCAAAGATCAAAATTACAAGATTTCAATAAGAATGTCTGAACGTGCATAACATTATGTGTAATGTGCCTTTATGATATTTGCTCATAAATTAATGCAACGTGGAAAGAACATAAATCTATCACAATTATTTTTCACACACTTGAAAAAAAAAAATGAACTATGATTTGCCCTAAAGCAGGCATAGTCGAGACAATATATTGTTTTCAGAATTGCACGCAAACTGAGCATTTACTAATGTTACCGATGAGCTTACATGAATAATGACATTACTTCAAGAACTTGGGATACCTCTCTCACTTCATCCAGTGATTTGGTGGGATAATCAAGAAGTTGTTAGCTTAACCAATAATCCTATTTCCATGAATGTACTAATCATATTGAAATCGATATTCATTTACAACGATAATTACTGGCAAGAACTCAATGCCTGTTTGATAAAAGATTTGTCAAACTTTTCAACTGATGAAACTTCAATTTTCACCCATATTTCATAAAACACAAAATTTTTATTAACTTTCCAACTATGCATTTCATCAATTCACACCAAAATATGCTAATTTTTTTTTTCAAAATGTTTGTCACACATCTAAAAGCAAACACCTTTATCCCAGATTCAGAAAAAGGTGCCATTTATTCAGAGGTCCATTCATTATATCCCAGCCCCACAATGCCCAAAATGATGCAAACCATTATTCACCAAAAGGGAGTCAACAGCACAAAATGGAGCACAAAATCACGTCAAACTCCCATGTCGTAATACGACAAACACGTGGTTTTTGGATTCTCCATACTTAAGACTTATTTACAACCGCAAATTGGTTCCATTGGACGTGGCTCATTTTCTACCATGTGTGAAGAAAAGCAGCACTACAGGGGATCTCTGTACATGTCCTCTTCTCAAACTATTGGTTGGCCTGTTCACGGGCATCAAGAGGAGTGGTGGACCAATGACACAAGATTGAGCCTCGTTAACATAAATGTGAGCCGTTGATGTTAGAAGGGATGGAGTTGATGCCATTTTTGGAGAGCTCATTGATGACAGTCTCAGTTGATGGAGGTTTTAGGCCTAATGGAAGGGGCAGCCAAGGCTTGCTAATTGCCTCTTTAACAACTTTGTCAATTATCTCCTCTGCCTGCAGTGTGCAACAAGGAATCTATTCACTTAAAATAAAAGAAAAGAGTGCGAAGAAATTGACTCCAAAAATTTATACTACCACGATCCCACAAAAGTGCACTATTAGTTTGTTAAATGGTACTAACACGTTTAATTTGCTCGGGTTGGTGGCAACCCCTATGATATGGTCGTAGAAATTTTTGTTGGATACAGATATCCATAAACATTAGTATGATTTACGAATGCCTTATGTGCCATTCAGCACGAGTAATGTGTTCCAGACATTTTATATACCAACCACCATATGAACCCATAACCAGTATAATTATTGTGCGTGGATGCACATTAATAACACACTCTTGACAAGGTCTAGTTTAAAATGTTTTTGCACAACCTAATAATTTCATAAGTTTATCTTAGGAATGTTGTAGCAAAAACCTAGAAGCAATAAAGTTCTATAAACACGAGTATGGTTGCTACCAAGTAATGGACGGGACATGATGGGACTGGACCATACAGTGTGTTAAAATCTTAGCTTATTTTTCTTCCATAACATGTCCAATATCTAGCTGCGGTATAACCTAAAGAGAAGGAAATCGGCATCTACTAGGATGCTTCTTCATCACAGGGATGGAAGAGTATAGAGGGCTTAATGTTACACTGGTCGAAATAAGGTTCCACAGAAGCTAGGAGCTTAAAAGATACTAGTAAAAATGTAAAATTATGTAAAGTTTCCATTCGAAGCCCTAAACTGAGTGGTGCTTTGAGTACAACTTTTTTGCCTACAAGATTTGAAGTAATCATATCACGTGACCTTACCGGATATATATCAAATGAAGGCATGCCAACTCTACTATGCATTTCATTAGCATTGTGAAGCCCATTTGCATTCTGCATCATTGAACAATGCATTTCAAGTAAGTCCATCTCCATCACGTAGACATGCATAGAGCCTAAGATTAATGCTGAAATTAGAGATAAATAAGTAATAAACTCACTTGATGAAAAGGCAGACACGATCCATGAGGCAATGGCATCACAGGGCATCCCCAGGCATCGGCATGCATCTGAAATAATAAAAGTATCAAATATAAGGTCAGTCGTGCAACACCATAGTCGCATAGTTACACCCAATGGGACACATTAGGGAACAAGTGCATTTTTAAGTTGAAGGAAATTGTTTGTACCCCAGAATAAGGATGCCAATACCAACTTTCTGTGGGTTGCCATCCAGAATAGTAAGGTGAACCCCACATCTGGACAGGACTTGGATAATTTCCAGGTGGCATCCAGGCAGGATAGACATGACCAGCAGGGTGGATATAATTAGAATGATACTGTGGAAAGGCCATGACGGGTTTCTGCAGATAATGACTTCGTGCTGAATCTCTAGGATGAGGCCATCTCCGGTCATCTTCCTTTGGCAAAATGTGCCTCCGATGCATTCTGTATTTCTGCTTAAAATATCTCCTTTAAAGAAACTTATACATCAATAAGAAAATTTTAACCCCATCCAATCCAACTATTCCAAACCAACAATAGAATAGTATTCCCCCGAAAAATAATTGAGGAGACGTAGAAATAATGATGGATGGCATCTAAGTGCAGACATGCTTATTTCTCTATTATTATGATTTTGATGAACATATTTCCACTAATTTAGTCAGTTATTCTTCCTCTTGTTTAATCCAAAAGGCAAGTAAACATTTTATAGATATTTACTATTTGAAATTAATATACTGCAACGTTTGTGTTTCAACATGTAGATTTAAAGTTAATCCTTATAAATTGATATGTAATTTTACGATCACAAAATTACATCAACCATGAAAAGAGGAAAAAGAAAAGAAAAGCCACAGTTACTCACCTGTAGATGGCTTGCTACGTTATGTCTGGTTAAACCTTCTACTTTCATTATTTCTAATATCCGAGAAGGGATGGCCTGATCCACCCCAAGTTGCTCTACTGCTTGTACAAACTTTTTGTGTAGTTCAGGTGTCCAGTCTACCTGAATTGGACCAAGCAAAATTGAATAACCGTCTTCTGCAAATATGTTGTCTAAATATGCAGGATTATTGGAACCTTTAGTAAAGTGATGACTAAATACTGAGAGACTCAATTGGAACATTACATCATTATAGATAAAGAATTCCATGTAGCTCTTCAAGAAAAAAAGAAATTGCACATATGCAGTTCACAGAGATCCAAAGAAAATGGAAATTGAAAAGGGGAAAAAAACAAAAACAAAAACAAAAAAACAAAACTATAAAAAACAATACTTCATTCTACAGTCAACTATTTCTTTTAGGCATGTATCAAATCAGGTGTTTTATGAGACTTTACAAATTTCAATAGACATTCAAACGGGTTTTCTGTTGTTATATGGAGTTTGGAGTTATCTACAAAAGTAAGAACAAAACAGATATGAAGCTCATTTACGTCACTGAAAATTTGGAACATTACTTTAAGTTGAAAATTCCCAGAAAGGTTACAGAATGGTTTCATGCTTTTATGCAACACTCAAGGACTACTGGCACTACAGTTGCAAGTTAACAGAATCAGATAATGTAAATTTGCAACAAATCTGAGCATTGCTCATATCCCATCTTACCTTTGACTTCTTATTTGCCTTAGTCCCACACGAATCACGAATTGTTGATGCTTTATTCAGCTCGGCAGCATCACTGTGACAATTATTGGAGCAGTCTTTATTTTGAGAATGATGCGAACATTTGGATACACTCGAAATAGTATCAGCTGATTCATGCTCCTCCTTAATGGCAGCCTGTCCCAATGGTTGAAGTTGGATTTGCTTTGCTGTTTCAGCAACTGATTTGCAACAAGTTGTGTCAACAGATTTGGATTCCCCATCTTGTTCCCTACTTTCCCCTTCTACTGATAAGGTAGTTGGATCCAGACAATCACCATCATCCAGGGACCTCTTTCCATGTTTCAGCTGTGGGGTCGAAGGAGCTTGGTATTTGTCACTGCTTGACGATGCTTCCTGCTTTGTCTCTAGCACAGGAGTCGAGTAATGTGTGTCAATGGATGTTAGTTTATCCAGTTTATCCTTGTCTGTTTGGCACTGAAGCATGGAAACAACAGATTCTTTGACAGGCTTCATTGAATCGGAGACATTTTTTCCTCCTGCATTGAATGCCTGCTCAAATGATTAGGATCTTCTCTACAAGGAATAAAACCAAAGGCTTAAAGGAAACCAGAAACCCTCAGAAAGAAATTACAATATGGTGAACTTAGAATTGAACCAACCTTATGAACTACATGCTGCCATATATTCCTGAGTTTTTCATCCGACAGAGGTCTGTGAAGGAACTCAACAGCGCCAAGCTGCAAAAGTTCGAAGTACGAAATGATAAAGAATTGAAACAATGATATCAACTGTTTCAGAATGTGTAAAGTTGTCCGCTATCTAGAGTGCCTAAATTTATATAGTTCTATATCTTAGAATGATAAATAGTGTGATTTTTTAACAGAACATATTTATAAACTCAAAATCAGACGTGCAATTTTCGAACTCTTTATGCAGGGTTATGTTAGATCTTCAGATCTTTGTGTCTTACCGAAATACATCTCATCATGGTGCTGAGACACTGGATGTTTGAAGTTGCTGGGACAAAAAGAGAAGAACAAAATCTTCTTAATCAATACATGTGAGAAAGAGTTCAAATTCTCTTACTTCAGTCACTGAACACTATGCTGCACATATATGCTGACTGAGTATTTCATAGAAATCGAAAGACCACAGACCCAGAAGTTTGTTTCAAAAGGTCCACAATAAATAAAATCTAGTAAGCTGGAAATATGTAGAAGGATAGAAATGATACGCTCCAAAATAATTAAATTGGCTGCAGAACGGTAGTTATTAAAAAAAAAAAAAAAACGTACAATTTGTCATTTTATAGTGTTAGTAGCTACATGGAGAGACCATTCTCAACATAAAAAGTGGAACATGTGAGAACAGTCACTGCACATTTGCACTTACTTATGGTGGGCAAGTCTCTGGAATTCTCAAGAAATTCATATACCCCATCCTTGTTGCTGGAACTTACCTGTAACATTTGTTATTTTGTTAAGATTACAAAATAGAACTTAGGCTCTCTATTCATTGTAATGTTTTAACAACAAAAAATGAGTCCAGCGCTGTCGTTATATGAGTACATTAAGCACTCATGCAGTAGGAATTTGAGCAGAAAATGTAACTTTCAGACTTTCTTTTGAGTTCACTCTTCTCTTGCTTTGCTAAGGATTAGTCTTCTCCTTCTATAGATCAGAAGATATGAACCTTTTAACACACATATAACCAATTATTCCCAAATGGTTCTAAAACAAACCAATTGGAACAGTAATTTGTGATTTCATTATGATGAAGTCCACAGATAAAATTTCAGCTATGCTCATATGTTGTTGGAAGACAAAGAAAAAGAAAATGGTAATGAAAAAGTTTAGTACCTCTACGATAGCAACATGGAAGCTCTCAGTTTTGTTCGCAATTGCTGACAACGCTTCTATCTCATTGTAGAAAGTGAAAACTGTACAGCAACAGAAAAGGGCAGCATTATCATCGGCAGATGTAGGAAATAATTTTCTCTAATTCATATGTGCATTCAGAAATACACAAAAAGTTCTACCACTACAAAAAAAAATTGAAATGTTGTGCAGATAATAACAAAATAAAGAGAGATTTGTAATAGTAAATAAGCGCTTGCTCCAATATTTAAGAAGAACTACCAAATTTACAACTGGAAGAATCCGTAAATAACAAATCTAATTGTCATGATAAATGAAGAATTGCAGAGTTCCGGTTATTTCCTGGGAAAATAAACTTGGAGCTGACCCAACCAAAACTAACCTTGACCACTTTTAACACATTTAAATGAAATTGACCAAACATCATCTGTACAGCATGATTAAACCAAAATGCTATAGTTCTCACCTATACCTATTATAATTAGCCAACCATAAGTTGAAGAATACAAGAAAATAAGGCATGATATTAATCAAACCCATAAATTTTTAGGGATCAAAGAAATAGAAGAAACAGAAAATTATAAACTTATAGCATATGTTCACAACATTTAAAATTAATCAAGGGGACTCTCTCTAACACAAAAGGAAGAAAGACAAATAATTTACCAACGTATTCCATTTCCTCGAGCTTTGATCTCATCTCGAGGGCAGAATCCTTGTCATCGACGAGGAGGAGGACTCGAAGACCCTTGGGGAAATCTTTCAACCCCAGTAGATTATTACCAGTGCAAGCCATAGCTTGTTTTGCATAGTTTTCAAGCTAAATGATTAAAGTTTCCACTTCTGTAAAGAACAACAAAATCACTACCTATTAGTTGCACATATCAAGGTATTATGACTCATCACAGCCCAAATAATAATTTTTCACCATAAATCAATTAAAGAATATTCATGAAAATTGAAGAAGCAAGTATATTCAAGATTTGGTAATAAAAGCATACATTAGAAGATACAGATCAAGTCACTGAATCAACACCAAAAAGCTTGAATATGATCAAACTGACATCAGATTTACCTATATGTTCTGTATCAGGCATTTTCGTGCGTGTGAGTAAATGACAGTGAAAATATAAGACTGTAAAAGTTTCAGAAACGAACAAATGTACAAAAAGCCCATGTGAGATTTCAGGCATTATGAATAAAACGATAAAAAAAAAAAAAGGAGCCATTACAAGAGAGGAAGCACACTAAAAAGAAGAAAGAGAAAAAAAAAATAAGGAGTTTCCTCTTAGTGTGATGCTCAAATGTTTCGAACAATAATAGAGAGAACAAATTATCAAAGTACCAATAGCTGAACAAGTAGCACTTATTTCGATAGTTTCCCATACTCGGAAATGTTTCGGGAAAAAAAAGGTAATTATGCATGGAAAAAAACAACAATTTTGGTATTTATTGCAATTTTTTCATCTGATTTTCTCGTAGTACTTACTTTTCTGGTTCTGGTTCTGGTTCTGGTTCTGGTTCTGGGTCTAGAGAGAGAAAGTGAGAGAAGTAGTTACCATGAAGAAGCCGAGACAGAGACAAGAATTGAAAGAGTATACCCCAGGACAGGAGGATAATGGCAGTGGAGGCTCCTTCTCTCTCCCTCTCGTAATAAGCAATGGAAAACAGTTTTAATTTTGTGAGTTTACGATTTAGCCACTAATTCTGGTAACTATTATCGTCCATAATTTTGTATGCTTACTATTCCACCTAGATGACCCATGAGGATTGACCCAATTTATTATAAAATCCAAGACCAACAATTAAATTCTAATTTTATTTTTTTATTTTATTTTAAATGAATGAGAATAAAATTACCCAATTTAAATTAATTAAAATTAATATATCTAATAATTCAATTATTTGTAAATTTAGTAAGCCCTTGTTTGGTACACATTAAAATTTCATTTTCATTCTTCTACTCATTTTCAACCACACATTCTTCAATAAAATAATATTTTCCATCACATCAATAACTTTTCCTTCTTTTTCAACAACAAATTCTCCATCAATATATTATTCCATAATATATTCTTTCAAATTAAAATTTCTCCATTCCTTCATAGCCCCTATTTGGTACACATTAAAATTCTCATTCTCATTCTTCTACTTATTTTCAACCACACATTCTTCAATAAAATAATATTTTACATCACATCAATAACTTTTCTTTTTTTTTTCAACCACAAATTCTCCATCAATCTACTATTTCATTCTTCCAAAATAACGTGGGTCAAACACACCCTTAATGAGAAAATGAATAGCCATGGGCTCCATTTTTTTTTATAGAAAAAATACATTTTTCTTCTTCTTATCACGCACTCTCCAATAAAATAATATTACACGTAAATTTAAAACTTTTCCTGATATTTTAACTATGCATTCTTCAGAAAATTACTATTTCAAAACATATTTTTCTCTCAAAATCTATTTTTAATATAATCCAAATAGGGATATAGGGATGTCAAAATAGCTCGTGACTCGGGCTTGACCCGCTAAGGCCCTAGCCGAAAGCTTGGGCCGAGTTTAAATTTTTTGGCTGAACTTTTGCTCGACGAGCAAAAAAGAAAAAAGTCCAAATCAATTTTGCTCGAGCTCGAGTTTCGACTCACGACTCAACTCATTGCACTCGTATAGAGATAAATTTATGTATTGACAAACGAAAGCATTTACAAGTATTCAACGTGGTGATAACATCGTGAGGTAATCCCACCTTAACCTGAAGTATTATTGATGCCACAAAATCTACAAACTGAACAAAAAGATTTTGTTGGGTTGCAAAAAGCTTTAAAAAATGAATGTCTAGGCCCTAAAATGGGTATCCCCAGTCGATTTTGACATTCAGAGCTAGCCTAGCACATCTATTGCTCTAGGCTAGGCTAAGACAAGAGTTGGACAAAAGACATATGTGGATTAGTCGAAGTTTAATGGAGTATCAACCCAAAAGAAAATCGAATTTTAATCCCTAGAACACTAAATGCCGGAATTACTAAGCTAAGATGGAAGCCTCCATTAAAAGTCAGCTAGGCAAACCGATTGCCGCTGGCGGATGCACAGTGTGGTTTGGCGGGTCACGTGACTCACCGATTTTAAAAATTTAGTGATTTTTTTTAGGAGAAATTAATAGATAAAAAGGAAGGATTTTGCTGCTTTTACATGAAGGGTTATAAAACTAAATGGTATTGCTGATGTTGAAAAGAATAACCCGTATTTGATCACATTAATTTTTTATATGTTTTTGTCTCAATTTATAAGATCTTTATGGGATGTCAAACGAAATCAAAATATTGTATTCTTAATACCATTTCAAAATACTCAAGATCTAGTTTTTTACATTATTAGCGGCACATAAACGGTTAATCATAACAAATGTTACGGAGCGTCAAAGTAGTTCGTTTCAAACTATTATTTCGAAAATTTCGATAACATGCTAATTTTAAAAAATTATGACGATCATACGCTAGTAGAATTCATAAATCGCTTACATCATCTCGAAACGAGTTTCAAAACCTACATTGTAGACATTTCAAATAGTCAAAACGAATATCGAAAATAGTTAGACGTACGTCAAACGCACGTCTTTAAAAAATGCGTATAACTCGTCTTTTCTTTAAAAAATTTCAATTATTTCATTAACGTTTATTATTTTTATGCAACAAATTTATTAATATAATTTACATCATTTTATTAGAAAATTTTACGTGAAATATGATGTCAAAACTTTTCAGGCGGTTACAAGATTGGACTGCGAGTTTTGCTCCTTTCAAGTTGCAGTGGTATAATAATTTTCAAGGAGAGTTTGATTTTATATAGCTGCAAGGACTGAACTATAGACCGACTTTAACACTGTGATGGGCAAACTAGCAACTACTTTTTGGCAAGTTCTATTATGCTCCATAACTCAAAATATTTGCGTTCGTCACTGTCAATTACTCGAGGCTATTATCAGAGTTGGACAAAATACACTAGTTGAAGTTTAATGAAGGATCAATCTAAGGGAGAACCGAATTTTAACACATACAGATCCAAAAAAAAAAAAAGGTAAATGCAGGAGAGAACACAACTAAACATATCCTAGACGTATCCTCTTACAAGTTACAAGCATAATTTATATTCCATTTCGTTAGAGGCTCAAAGAGATGATGAAGTAATCACACACGACTCCATCTCTAAAGTCTATATAGAACTCAATCACGAAACACTATAGCATTTAAACTACAACCAACTCCACAAGGTACATAATACATAGAAGTCAACATATTCTACTGCTGATACATCGAATTTGTTGAGAGATTGACTAAAAATGCCAAAATAAAACAGTACCTATTTTAATAGGAAAATTATTAAGGTGAAGATTTCCATTGTATTGGATCCGATTCTTCGTCGGAGAAAAAGTTGCCAAATGATCTGTTAAAAATTTGGGGTGGAAAGTTGGCATGAAAATTTGGAAATTTCCCATATTATGTTGCAGCTGAGATTTTTGGTACAAATTTTGGCGATTTTTCCTTATAAATTTACAATGTGATTTTCTCTTTTTGTATAAATGATTAGGATTTAGGATTGTTGAGAGGAAAAATTGTTTGACTAGCATCATGTGTGTTTTCTTGTTCTCTTTGTGGTTAGTATGGAGAGTAGAAAATTGTAGGTGTGGTACACCTTGGGCGATTACTACTATCCCTACGATAATTGGTAAGAAAAATCTTTGTGAATGTAACAATTTTTCATATATATAGTAAAAAACTTTGATAATCCGTTACTCTTCTATATACATATTTTTTCGTCTCGTAATTTTTCTCTCAAAAAAAGGATTTTGTGAGCAAATAAATGGAATTGACCTCAATTCGCTATTAATGGTATCAGAGACAGATTGTTTAGAATGCAGGAGCACATAAAACATATGTAAGGTGACTTGGAGAAATTTGATGGAAGAATCAATTTTGACGTGTTGCAAGGATGGGTAGATTCAATTTGGACTACACATAGCATTGGAAAGAAGACCAACAAGATCAAGAATGGATAACCTGATTGTGTTAAGTAAATATTTACATCCTTATGACAAGTTGTCTTGAGAGAAGATATGTTATTACTAGCGGGTTCACAATTTTGCACGAGGCCAGTGTGTGGTGGAATTGACGACGATGGCTAATAAGCTCCCTAGAAAATCAAACATAGGGAGTTTCACCCTAATTTTTCATGGGTTTCTTTCAACATGAGTCGATGAAATTGTCGAAATTTGTTAATTTTAAGTGGTTATACTCATATGGTGGGTGTGTTGATTCTCTACTATGAACTGTGGAAGTTTGTCAAAATTCACTAAGTTCTAAATTTTGTGATCAAGAACTGCAGAAGAAATTATAGAGTTTAGGCTCGTTTTCTGTCAGAGTGGAGATTGTTTGAATATTTAACTCAAAAAATGCCAAAATAAAATAGTTGAATTGGAACCGATCCTTCCTCGGAGAAAAAAGTTACCAGCTTGTTTACAATTTGCAGTGCAAAGTTGGCATGAAAATTTGGGAATTTCCCATATATTGCAGCCGAGATTTTGGTTCCAGATTTTGGGGATTTTTCCTTATAAACGAACAGACTGTAATTTTCTCTTTTGTACAAGCGACTAGAGTTGTTAAGAGAAAAAAAGTTATAAGACTAACATCGTATTATTTTCCTATGATACTTGAGGAGTTTGGTAAGTGAAGAAATTCTATATGAATGTAACAATTTTCTTATTCGGTAAAGAATTGAAAATTCATAATTTTTTATTTTATATATTTTTCTATCTCACTATGTTTTTCTAAACAATGATCATATAGGCAAATAAAGGAAACCGATCTCGATACGTGAGCATCGAGCGTCTACGAGATATCATCATTCCATATTTTGCAAGTACCCAACAATTTCCATTGGGACACTTTGTGTAATATGGTTCCATCTTATAAACAAATTTAATTTTGAAAATTAACAAATTGGATACCGTATGTGAGGAAAAAAATCATCTCCTCCAAATCTACACCACACATCGAGATGGTCAATATGTAGTCCCTACATTGATGGGGAACCTCCGGCGGTCATTGAAATCCCGTCGCTTATCTTGAAGCCCAAAATTTGCAATTCTAGCCACCAAGAATCACACCCCGAATAAAGGACTAAATTTGCAATCCTTAATTGAACATTTACTTGTGTAATCATGAAATACCATTTTACATGTCAACAACTCACAATTAATTATTTGCTTAATACCTCTTTGAAAATATCGAAATAAATTGATTATAAGTTGTCCGAGCTATTTAATAACGCTAATTTTCTAGTGAATTTGAGAAATGTGCGCGTAAGACTTGAGCTTTTCAATGTTTTGTTAACATGTATAATATGAGTAGTTAATAACCGTGCTTCCAATTATACCAAGTATAGGCCAAATTCGGACCCAAACACCTAACAAGTACAAGTGAAATGTCAATTTATTGATTCAAGAGTGGAAAAGATAACTAGTTGAGATAACACATCAAATCAAATCTGGTGTCACTCGTTAGATTTTAACATTTTATGAAGTATGGAAATAACGCCAAAAATAATAAGAAAAAAGATGCATGATTTATTCTTACTTTTCTAATTCTTCACCTAGTGGAAACCCCACAATTCTTATCCTTTAAATCTTTGTCTCCTTCATCAATCTTATTGTTATCATTTCATAGTTATTTTCAAACAATTCAATTATTTCTCTTAGTCAGAACCACAATTTTCAATATTCGAATATCAACCATTTGACCATAATAACATGTTTGTTTGATAAAGTGAGTTGAACAACCATATTTGACAATGTTGTTGTTGTCAAATTTAGGACCACTGATTTAAAAAATAATTTTTGAAATGAATGGATGTGATGTTGCCAAGTGTGAGTTGTCAGTCAATATTCTCCAACTGAATTGTACATGTAGCATGATTCATAAATAATAGTATTGTACAGAAACATATCACTTTCGAGTAATGTTTGATAAAAGTTTTAGTAATTTTTTATAAAAATTGGTAAAAATTGTCGGTTCCATAAAATAGTAAAAATAAATTGTTGGCTCTAATCTCAACTTTTTAACAAAATTTTATAAACGAGCACATATTTTGTAAGATGAAATAGATAGAATAGATTGCTATTAAAGGAACATGTAGCTAATTTATTGACATATTTTTGTTACATCTTAAACACGAAACTGCAAGATACACGGGAGAAACACCGATAATGACCTAATTTTAATTCGATCGTTGAGTCAATTTTTATTTCATTTTTAGTCACCAGTCATGCTAAATTAACATAAACATTTGTTAGCTAATCGAAATGGAAAATCAGCTAATGCATTTTTTATCGTCTAATTAGACAAAAATGCGCATTATTTAACAAATTGTGCTTTCGAAATGTACTTTTATAAAGGAAAAAATGAAAGTGTGACTTGTCAAACAAGACTCGATAATACCCAATGGGACAATAAAAATAATATACGAGTTGTTGACCTCAAAAAATTTGCCAACGAAATCTTGGCTCATCCATTCCACGCTGGTATCACCTGCACATTTAAACACTCGTTAGGAGGCAAAGATTGTTGGTCGAGAAAAGGTCCAGCAACCATTTGCATTGTAACGATCAAGTCAATAGTTGGACGAGAAACATAAAGAGAGCAAGAGACGGGAGAGGGGTTTGACTAGGATTTGAGTAACATACATTATTATAAATGAAACTCATAAGTGGTGCTAACGAGCCAAAGTTCCAAGCCCGAGACAAGGTTGCTTAATTAAATAGGCGCATCCAATTGAATAAGTGATGTCGAGTCGGCATGTGTAAGACACCCTTCATCTGTGCATACCACGCAAATTATAGATATAACAATAATCCCCCAAAACCAAGTCGTACATTCATGTGCCAGTCGGACTTTGAAATACAAGCTGTCACCTAAGCGATGGCTTATGAGTTGTCTCGAACATATAAGCTGTCGTGAGAAGATGAATACTTGTAAATAGTCTTTGAGATATGAGAGCTTACAGATGGCCTCTGAAATATGAGCAACTCCAACAAGTGAGGGCATGAACTGTCTCCCTGAGGAAAATGTCATGGGAGAAGCCTCTGTATGGATAAACCATTCACTCTGCATAGAAGCGTAGGCGCTTCGACGAAGAGTTGGGTCCCAAAAGAGACCACTTCCTAATTCGTCGAAGTGAACAACACATGCCTTCTACGGGCAAAAATCCATAGGAGAAGCATATGTATGGATGAACTATCCACCATATGGGAAAGCGTGGGAACTTCGTCGAAGAGTTGAATCTCAAAGGGAAACTGAACGTCATGAAAGAAGCCCCCATGGATAAACCATCTACCTTTTAACCGAAACACTTAATATTCGAAGCCCCTTTCAGTGAAGCACCCCAGCTCTGAAGAACTTCGAACTAGAAACGCTTCACAAGAAGATCCTTTAAGTGAAGATCTTATAAAAGCAATTGATGTGACAACCTACAACACAAATATGTCCAGATCTTATGAAAGCAATTGATGTGACAACCTACAGCCCAAATATGTCCAATCATGCCAGCCTACTGACCAGTAGTGTAGAAATATATTGTAGGGCGGCTTCCTTTTATTCAAGATTAATCAAGTGCAATATAGGCCAAGTGGGTGATGGGATGTCCCAGTGGGTTGGATGAAGCCACGTTTGCTTCATCCAACGGTAATAGCCTCAATTGTAACACTACAAATATCATCTCTTGTACTCCCTCCGTCCCAATTATATAGGCCGAGTTTCCTTTTTCTCTTGTCCCAA
>CAIGRP010006624.1:0-23467 GCA_903798385.1 Fraxinus cuspidata
AAGCACCTAAAGGAGAATTTGGTGTTTTTATTCTATATAGTCCTTTGGGGATCCATCACAAATCTGGTCAATTTGTGACCGTGACCACTTAATCTGCTCAATATAGATTAAACCAAAAAATAAATAAATAAATAAATAAATTGTCAAGTAGATGAATCTAATTAGGCTCTTTGAAGTTTCATTGGTGACATCTCAAGTGCCGGCAGGCCGTTTTATACAATTAGTGTTCCAATCTATCAATAATCCGATGTGAACTTAAATACTTCCATTTGTTACATGGTAAATATCATCAGTAAATATTAATGACATATGATATTTGGACATCACTGGCTCTATTTTAACAATCGAACCTAATTTGAGTGTCATTACAAACTCATATAATGTTATTATCGTAGTTCGTCGAGCTCAAAATCTGCTAGCCAGGTGAGGGGGACATGAAATCTGATTGCAAAAAGTTGCTTGGTTATGTATTGCTTATATTTTTGCTGGTTATTGTTGGCTTCTGTTTGTGAGCAATGGCTAATGCCCATTGAAGTTGATTGATTATATCACCTTATGTAGTTATCTTGTCCATCTTTTTCTGGATTTAAGACCCATATGGTTATGATTTATCAACTATATGGCATTTATTTTTAAAGATTTAGTGGAAAAATAATTTGCATACCCCCACTATTTTGGATTATTCTAGTGTTTCTTAGTAGCTAATTAAATGATAGTTTCAAGAATTTTAAGAATTGGATACCCTTGAGAGGAATTCTGGTATTATAATTTTAAAAAGAATAATGTTATTATTATCATCCTTAAATAACAAGGCTTAATGTCGGCTAGTGAAATATTGGGAGATAAGCTTCATCGTCAAGAAATAAACAATCCAGATTACCAGCTAAGACTTCGAAATGATCGCTCAGTGATAAAAAAGACAGGGATGAAGAGACAATTAGAAGGCTATTGTCGATTTGAGTCGGACATACAACTCTAATGAACAATGAATCAGAAGGTCCAATATCATATAGATCGATGATAATTTTTAATCACGTTGAATAACATTATTCTTTCAAGAATTTGAGTCTCTCTTGAGGAATTGTTGAGTTGAAACAATGAAATCTTCAAGTAGTATTGATTCAGTTGGTCGAACCACTTGACAACTTAATTAAGATGCTTTTGAGCTATAAGTAGAGATTGCTTCAATATTTGGTTTGCGGAACACGGAATATAGCAAACTTAATGGTTTTAACAATGATTACGACTAGATAGTATTAATAAATAATAAAATAAAAAATAAATTAAAATATTGTTCGTTTTCTCAATAAGCATAAATTGTGCTGACCATGATTCTTTTTCTCACCTAATTTAAGGAAAAAAAATAAAATAGAACTTAGATATGAGTTGCAGTTAACATTAAATAATTGAGTTGTTGGGGGAATTTACAAAGTATATGAAATTTAAAAAATGAAACAAGTCGGCCACTGACAGCTTCACGAGAATGATCGAGCCGACCTGCTACTAGAATGTCGTATGAAAAAAATATAGACAGATGTTCATTCACGTTGTCATTGGTCAACAAACCAGGCTTTCCACTTTGGCTTGCTAATGGAATGTGACCTATGGACCCTATTCCTCACTTTTCTAAATATTATTTATTACTACCGATACTGACTCACAGGCGAGATTAAAGAAGGAGGACGTGTGATGAAAGAAAAAAAAAACTCGTACATTCTTCAAACAGGATGACAACAGTTGAGTTACATTTCGTGGTTTCTAACACAAATAAGAACCTATTTAAAAGTACCACATTAACATTAGCAACCTAAAATATTATCGCGCTGTACAAGAAACAACTCATAAATCAAGAAAGTTTCTTGCTTTACTTAATAAAAACTTAATCACAACATATTGGACATCGTACAAGTCCATTTTCATTACAATCTTGGCACCGATGAAAACCGTATCCATTCTCACTTCCATTGTATTCTTCATCGTCATAATAGATTTTACAACTCCCGGAACATGTTTCACATGGCACGAATCTAATATCCCCACACGCTTCACAAACTCCGCCACTGTATCCTCCACCTCTGCCACCCTCGTCCATCAATTGGCAACTTTCAACCATTTTCTCAAGCTTTCCGTCCTCATTCAACTGGCGTATTTCCTCAGCTCCGCCTATGTATTTTCTTCCCAAGAAAACTCGCGGCAAGCCACCGGCATTGAACCCTTCTCCCAGTAAGTCCTTCAATTCCTCCTTGAACCCCGAATGCATCGATACATCCCTCTCATCGACCTTAACACCTAACCCTTTTAGAATCACTCTAACATAGCAACAATCCTCGTACGTCTTCCTCACCCCTCTTAGGCTTGTGAAGTACACTATCAACTTGTCTGTACCACGCGGCGCAATCTTTTCACTATCCATTTGCTTGAGAAGAATTGGACTGGCCGGAGGGAGATCCTCTTCGAGTACTTTTCTGAAAGAAGCAATCACTTCAGGATCAAATTCAGAAACAATAGATGTATCATTCGAACTCGAATTAGTATCTCCGGTCATTTCGAGCCACAAAGGCTTAGGCAGCGTTTCGCAATTTTCTTTCACTCTTGGCGTTGGTTGCTCGTCAAGAACAGACAAATTAGGATTCCGAGATATACAAAAGGAAAAGCTACGAAGATGCTGGGAGGGCCTAAGAGGACTAATGTCATCAAGACCCTCCATTAACTCCCAAGCATTGATCAATTCTGGCTCGCCCGGTGGCGTCCTAATGGGCGTTTTGGGAACTATTTTTGGGATTTTCTCATTGATCATCTTAGACCAAGTCTTGGCCTCAATCATCCCCATTGCAAACTCCTCTTTCACCGCCTTTTCTTTATCGATTTCCTTATTTTCAACCGGAGTTTCTTCTATGGAATTTCGATTCTGAATAAATGGATCATCAAGCTTCAAAGAACCTAATGTTGAGGAAGTAAGAGACACCAAGTGGTAGCTATCCCCTGTAACTTGAGGCAGGTGGTGCACGTGCATTGAGTAGCTCCGCCTCATCGGAGAATAAGACCCCTGGCAATTCCGGCACACTTTTCCCTTTGACGATGTACAACCCATTTCCACAAAAAGAACAGCCTATTAATCAAATTTGATTCAAAGAAATCCCAAATTGGGAACTGAAATTTGGGGATTAGGGAATCGATTATGAATGAGCTGGCTGTGTAGTGGACTGGGTAGAGATTCCAAGGTTTTTAAGTCAAATCGAGGAATAAAAAATTAAGGAAACTGGGATTTTTGAGCCTGCATCTGCAAAGATTTAGGAACAAAATAAATTAATTTCTAGTACCAATGTCAGATACAGAATATTGGGTAGGAGATTTTCCGGAAAAACAAGGTACGGAGTGATCCATTCATAGGAAAACTCAAACTGAAGCTTAACAAATATTTCTGACAAACAAGAACACCAAATAGATCGCTTGTTGAATAATTAATAACACGACAAGAAATCTTAAAGAAACGACAATGTTTCAACAAATAAGATAATGAATTTCAACAACAACAAAAAAAAGAACCCATAATAGATCTGAGAGGAGATTTCTCTTAAACTAAGTCAAAATTACAAGAAGGCAAAACTAGAAAGACCTATTTTCCTCAGTTTTTTTCTCTCTCTAAAAGGACACTAACCCAGAAGACAGCATTAATGATCAAGAATTGCAGCGAGTGGTGTACAAAAAATAGAAGAAAAAAAAATCCCTCCTTTTTGAGAATGGAATGTTGCTTTTGTACTTGGATCATGTGTGTGTGAAACAATATTTTATTGTTTGACGAGGATGTGTGTGTGTGTGTGAGAGAGAGAGAGAGAGGGAATCATAGAATGCTGGATTTATTGCTTGAATGGCTCAAACCCCGCAAGATGTATGCAAGAGTTCCCACATATAAGAACCGGACAGACTTCAGCCTTCTTAATATTTGTAATAAACGGCGTAAAAATGGGAGTCCAATTCAAGATAGTGGAATCAAGACTTTGAATAAGTTTTGCGTCGACTTAAAAGAGATTTTCATTTTTGAAAATGAGTGACACGATTTGATAGAACAAGTTATAAGAGAGAGGGGTATGCCAAAATTAACTTCGAAATGAAGGTAATGACCCAAAAAGACTTTCGTTCATGAAGGTACGTAACGCAATTTTATACAACAAGTTACAAGAGGGAGGGGTATACCAAAATTCACTTAGGAATGAAAGTATCGACGAAAAAAACTTTCGTTTGTGACGGTGAGCAACGTGATTTGATAGAGATATACCAAAATTAACTTTAAAATGAAGGTAATAGTGAAAAAAAGACTTTAGTTTGTGAGAGTGAGTGACCGATTTAATAGTGCAAGTTACAAAAGGGAGGGGTATACCAAAATTAACTTAGAAATGAAAGTAATGGCAAAGAAAGACTTTCATTTGTGAGAGTGAGTCATGCGATTTAATAGAGTAAGTTGCAAAAGGGAGGGATATACCAAAATTAACTTTGAGGTAGCGACGAAAAAGAAGATATTAAACATCTCGTGATTTAATATTTATTGGCAAATTATTAGTAATATGTCATTTTTACAATGTATCATGATCTATTTTTTGACAATACTATAAGATAACATTTGGCAATCAGTCTAGAACATATAAAGAATATATTATAAAATTATAATGAATATTAATAGGTAAATAGTATCATGACGGACTTTGTAGATGGTGTTCATTAATTTTTCATTCAAAATATAGTCATTTGTAATATCAATTGTATTACATAATACGGAGGGGGGAGGTAGGTTTAAATCGAATAAAGAAGATATAGTAAGTCCACTGAGGAACAACCCTTAATTTTTAGGGAAAATTGTAGCGTCGATCCCAAATCTTTCATTTTGCTACAGATTACACTCTAACCTTTCATTTTTGCAGAAACAAACCCAAACCTTTATATTCAACTGCACTTGTGGTCTAAATCATCGATTTCGTCCACAATACCCTTATTCAACGTTAAAATAGTAATTTTGACTCAAATGGACAACTTAAGTGAGGGGCAAAATGGTAAATATAATATAACAATTCAAATAATAAAATAAAAATCAACAAATAAATAACAAATAACTTCATCCGCCCCGCCCCGCCCCAACCCAACCCAACCCAACCCAACACTCATCCATCCCAAAACAAAAAATCACAAAATCAATCACCATCGACTATCGCCCCAATCCATATGACACCACACCTCCCACCGCAACCATCGACGCTGGTAGGACCCATAAAATTATTTTTGTATATGTTACACTATGCTTACTAGAGTTGTTTTTGGCAATTAATTTCTGGTTCATGAAAAGATTCAGTTTTCTTCTTCATTATTACTGTTTTGCTCAATTATTTTCCACCAAAACTCAATGATTTTGGTGATTCAATTCCTCATTGGTGGTCGGGGAAAGTTGACAGGTGGTGGTGGTGACTATAACGGAGATGGAGGAGGTGGAAATTTAGGTGTTGAGGTAGGGCAGATTGAACTGGTGCGATAGGGAGATGACTAGTAGTGGAGCTGAGTAGATCGGTGGTGGGGAGAAAATTGGTGGATGAGAGAGTTTAGGTGCTAGTAGAGGCGACTCTGAGGTTGTGCCAGTGATGTGACCGCACAAGGCTTCAGCATTGTAGTGGCAACAAATTTTTTATATAAATAATAATTTTAAATTTTTATTATAATATTAGTTAAAGGGAACAATATTTACGAAAATAGGGGCTTCATTTTAAAATGTCTCATAAAGCACCCAAAATCTCAAGGTCCGGTGCTGGTAAGCATTTGGGGGGTATTGATGAGTAGATAGGTGGTGGGAAAAACTAGAGCCGACTTGGAAGCAGTGTAAGAGAAACATTTGGTGGTGAGGATGTGGGCTTCGCCGTTGGTCGTGGTGCCTTCAAGAATGACGACGATGGCTTTAGTTCTGGTTGTGTTGCCTTCACAACGGTGATGATAGGTTGGCGATGGTTGTAGTGATTGGGTCTAGTTTTTATGTTTGATTTTGGGTGGGCGGGGAAGATGAAGTTATTTGTTTTGTTTTTATTTTTTGAATTGTTTTATTATAAAAAAAATATTTATTTACCATTTTGCCCATCACCTAAGTTGTCCATTCGAGTCAAAATTACTATTTCAACATTGACTAATGGTATTATGGATGGAATCAATGATTTGAACCACGACTGCAATTAAATATAAATGTTTGGAATTGCAGCTGCAAAAATGAAAGGTTATGGTGTAATCTGCAGTAAAATGAAATGTTTGGGATCGACGCTACAATTTTCCCTAATTTTTAGTGCTTAGAAAGGTAACAGGCTCATTTGTTTAAAATAATAGGCCCATTCTTTATTAGGCCCACTATTGAATTAATTGCGTCAGGACGTCCATTGGGCAATACACTGACGAACGATAGTAGACAGGTGAGCCCATTTAACGAACTTGATCAAACAAAGTTTAGGAAATTGACACAACAAGCACTAGTTGGGACTTAAAACTCGTTTTTACCCTTTGATTTAGTACTTCAGTATTTATTCGCTGAATGAGACAGAGTAGGACCAAATTATTTTTCGACTGTACTCGATATTCTCGATTTGGAATCTAAAGAAATGAGATTGTCAAGTTAAAGTGGTCCCACTCTTGTCTTTTTATACAATTTTCATATTTCTATTTGAGATGAGTATCATGTAAAATAATTTTATCTATAATGAAATGATCCAAGGAAATATTAAAGCCAAGAAAGATATTGAGTTCAATTTCCAATGACATTCAGTGACGGACCCAGAATTTTTAGTCAGCACGGACGGCCGTGAATCATCGATATTTGTCAGCAATAAAATATTAAAAGCCCCATTTGATGTATTTTTTTTTTTTGCAAAAAGTGCATTTTGGAAAAGTGATTTGATGAAGAATATGTGGTAAAAAATAAAAAAAAGTTTTGAATTTGTATGTAATATTATTTTATTGAAAAATGTACGGTTGAAAGAAGAAAAAAATGTATTTTGAAAAAAAAAAGAATCAAACAATGTCTAAAATTTAAATATAACAATTATTTTGTTCAAACTGAACATATATAATTTTGTTGTAAAAATTAGCAATATTCACCGAATGATATTGTGGCCAAATTTTGTATAATTCAAAGGAAGAGCACGGGTTCAAATTTTTAGAATTGCATTAAACCCGGTAAAATGTAATATATATTATTCGTGTAAGTTTGGAATCAAATTTAATAAGTGATACAATGGTCAAACTCTTACCATCCTAAGGTGAGGTCCTGGTTTCGATTCCCCTTCCCTTATCCAATTTAATTTTGGTAAAAATTAAAGAATTAAAATCTTTCAATAAAAATGGTAAGGAGGAGTTTCGAAACCAGGACATCCTACATAAAATTAGAAATACTAACCAGTTGAGCTAAAAGAAATGTTTGAAACTAAAACAAATTACTAGGTATATAATCTAAATATATTTATTCATTGTAAACAAAAATTTTTTTCCGGCGGATCCAACACTTGCGACTGTCGGGCTCATCGGGTGCTGGGTCTGCCACTGATGACATTCCTATGAAAATTTGAGCGTAATACATTAACATTTCAAAATGGATGATTGTGTGTCATGTCTCTAGCTACTACTTTTAAACTTAGTCAAGATTGACCTGGTCAGCTTGAAGTCTGCATCCAAAGTTGTGCCCAGTTCAAGCACTGGATTGGACTGATTTGCATGGATCAAATTGATTATGTATTGAACCCGCCGATCGAGTTGCATCAGAAATGGATCCGTGATTGAATTTGTTTTCAACACAGGCTAATAGGTCAAAAAAATTACAAAATATTTTTTTTGTGTAAATTTTTTATTTTTATTTTTTTTTACACCATGCAAGCCTCAGCCTAAATCCACCACTAGGTTGAATTGATCAAACCCCACTCTAATTGAAATGAATCGAAATGTTATGAGCATCGCAGTTGAGTTTCAAAATTTAGACACGAAGGCTCCTAGTTGAAATGCTTCATCGCACCAACACTTTTGTAGTTATTAATTTTAGGGAAATTTGCAACAAATTTCTCAAACCTTTTAAAAATGTACAGAGTTCCAAACCTTTAAATTCTAGCAGCTACTTTCCAGACCTTTCCAATAAATATGCGATATGAGAACCTCTTGACAGTTTTCGTCCAAAGGCACTTTAGTTGAGTAGGAAAAAAGACTTTGACCTAATTATAACCAATCTAATGAAGGGCATAAATGTCTCTTTACCTTTAATTAATTAAATTAATTAAAAATAGAAAACATTAAATAAAAAAAGAATGAAAAAAATAAATGTGTCATCTTCCTAAAATTTAGAACCCCACCCTTTCTAGAATTGCAGTAGAGGCGATTTACCACCACCACACTGGCAGCGGCGACCATCACATTCTCTCTCTTTCAAGTAAAAAAATACACACACACCCCCACACACCCACCCACACCAAAAGCACGCGGAACATATGAAATATTTAATCAGTCTCATTCTATAAAAACTCATTTTTCCACAAACTCATTTCCAGATTTACATTTTTCTACTAAAATAATTTTCACACAACTTCAAAATTTTTCCTTACTTTTTAATTACACATTTTTCAAAAAATCATTAATATCCAATTTCCCTAAAAAAAGGGGGGGGGGTGTCGAAACAAGCTCTAAATTGAGCATGCAAAGGAACAATATTAAGTTTAAATAAATAAATATATCTCATCTCGATCAACTTAAGGACAACTATGACATAGTTCAATGTATAAAGACCAGTCTCCTACAAGCGTCGCTAGTAGTAGTATAAAAGGCAAAAAGAAAACAAATATTTCTACAAATAGTTTTTTTTGTCCAAATTTAGCTTTATTTGCTAAAAATTATATTGTTCTTGCTCATTATATGCATTAGAGCACCTCCACTCCAAATACTCAGTGGGTACATATGTCAACAAAAATGCACATTTTTGCTTAGCCCCTCTGATTTTCATTCTGACTAATTATGTTAGGAATTTTAAATTACATAATAAAATAATGAATTATTATTGATCTGGTTAAAAGTAGAATCTGATGAGTCATGCTATACTATGAATATAAATACAAACTAGATAGAGGAAATTTCTTAGGAAGGATCGAAGTCGTGGGATAAAGTGACAAAAACTTTTAAAACTTTATTAAAAGAATTGTTTCTTTATAACATAAATTAATATGAATTTTTTAGAAGATAAGAAAAAAGAAATGCTTTACTTTTAAATTGATAATTCACAATCCTGGAGGAGAAAGGAGGTACGAAACGATATTTAGGAACCCGATATATGAGGATACAAAAGAATGAAATGTAGATAGTAAATATGCGTATTTTGTGTCGTCTTGATCTCGTTGAAAATGCAAATGCTTTACTTTTTTTAATAATGATATATTTGACATTTTATGCTGAGAAAAAAAAAGGGCTTTTTGATGAAATTTTATTTTTCATCATCATAGAGAAATAATGGAAATTGAGTTTTGGTATATTTTAAGGCATTTAAATTAACCGAATAAATTAAGAGATTCAAATGTGTGTATTAGTAGAGAAATTATTTGTAACCAAATTCTAAATAGACATAACCATTGTTTGAAAACCAAAAATCATTCCATAAAATTAACCAAATTACTTCACAATCACATATCAAGAATTACGATACTATTTTTCATGCTGGGATGACGGAGGAATCGCACCATTCAAGCCATTTTTTATTTCATGCTTTTCTCGTAGATTTGGAGAAAATTACAGATTAATATATTTAAATTATTATCATCATTTTGCTTCAATAATTCAACAAATGAAATTATAATATGAAAGAAAGCCATTTGCTACACACAAAATGTTTATTAGTAGCAATAGGCACATGGTTAGAGGGCAGCATGTGAGTAAGAAGATACAGAAAGAGAAAACATATGAAAAGACACCCCGATTCCACCAACATTCCAACTAAGGATTCCATGTGCAATTTGCTTATTTTTAGGCCACACCCACACCCTCATGTACCATTGGGAAAAAATTACATAACTGGTCTGCAACTTATTTGAGACATAACAAATTGGTAGCCTACCTTTTCATATAATTCTCATTTGAAATAAAAGATGAGCTATAACTTATAAGCCCATAATACTTTATTCTCTTCCACTATAAAATCAAAAATCTAATTGTCAATATGAGTAATTACATAAAAAAAGCAGTCAGAGTAGTGGTTGAATCTCGTTGAAGCACTTTTTTGACGGTTCCCATAGGGCCGATTTTTCGACACACTCTGAAGAATTCATGGGATTCATTACATGATTTGATGAAATAAATAAATAGTAGTAAATTCCAACTTTATAATTGATTTGGTCGATCAACATTGACTGCCTTCAACTCATTCATCGTTCACAATTTCGAGACGTAAGTATTGTTAGGTAAGTAGAGCTTTTGAATTATAGTTTCCGGGTTTGGGTTTAACTGAAAAACTCTAGGTTTGGTTTGATTGGGGAATTATTCTTTGTGCCATTGAACCTTACCTAGAGGTTGAAATGAAGTCTTAGCTATTTTTCTCTATTTTCTTTACCAAACATATATTAGGTCTACAGTGTTAGATTTGTTTAATGATGTGCTATAACAGGGCATCATTTAAAGGAAACATAAACCTAACTTTCTTTTCTCCGAGTTCAGATTCGTCGACCAAACCATAGATATTTTAATGTCATTCAATTTAACAAGAGAAAAATGAAATATAAAGTTTACACAATAACCTCGTCAGCAAGTTGTTAAATTGGGATATATCTTAATAGTAACAAGTCTTAGAATTAAAAAAAATTTGATCGTTACATCATAATAACGTGACATACAAGTCAACACTAGAAGATAGAAATGTCCATATATTTACCAAGTCTATCAAATTCTACAACACACTCTTCCTTAGTTTCTCCACTCTTAACATCTCAAGAGAAAGAATTAAAGAAAGCACGTGAATAAGAATCTTCATTTTTTAAAAACGAGTAATATTAGTAAAATATTCATTAAATTGACAAAAAAATTGCACTAATGTAAAAATTGATAGATCTCTTACATTTTATCCAAAATTATCATCAATTAACGGAAATACTTGTCACTAGTACTACATTACAATAGAAATATACAATTATGGAATGATTTTATCGTATTTTTATTCGAAACTATTAGCACGATAAAACACGAGAGCAAATAATTAAACAATGTTCGAGAAAAGTATTCTTTTCTCAACAAAAAATTCGATTTTGTATGGTAAAAAGTTCTTAGTTTTCGTATTTTAATTAATCTAATTATGAAATATCTCTAATGTCACATCCAATTGCACGAGAACTCAATGAAAATAATAATTAAATATTATCAATAATTCTGATGAAATAATGAAACAAGTATTACTGAATATTAATTGTTGAAAATGAAAGAAGTAAATTTTTTTGTCCGTTTTACATTGTAATATGGGTATGAATCGTCTTGATTATAAATATCTATATCAAATTAAATTTGAAACACGACAATATATAAAATTCGTATGTGTAAGAAAAAACATCATGTTCACATTGCAGCAGGTAAACTAGAATCTGTAAGCAATAAATAACACTCCACGTTCTCTTTCAACGGATTATCGCTGGCTTCCAGTCTAGCCTTCCATGTTCCCTCTCCAAATTTCTCACCATACAATCTTAACACAGACACAGATATATAGATACAGACATATATATAGAGAGAGATTAGTATGGCTTTTGTCCCTGCTGCATCAGAATCCATGTTTCCAAGCCATGAAGATAGCAATCTTGCATCCATCACAAGGGGCGGGTTTTCGTCGTCGTGTGATCCTCAAGACTTCCACGGTTATCGTCTCTCCTTTTTCTCTCTCGTGTGCGACTATTTGTTGAACTGTATCGAGCCTAATCATATTGTACAGTTTTTGTTCAATTGTGATGTGTGTGGATGTTTTGTTTGTTTATTAGTGTTTCTTGTAAGTAGGGATTTGAGATTTAAAACCAAGGTGTTGAGTTTTTGTTCTTGTATTGGTGGCGGTCTAGGTGTTTCCCAATTCTTGATGAGGAGATCCATGTCATTTTCGGGGCTCGACCGGAGCGAGGAGGTGACTGTGGACGACGACATGTCGGACGATGGATCGCAGCTCGGGGAGAAGAAAAAGAGACTGAAGCTTGAACAGGTGAAGGCACTGGAAAAAAGTTTTGAATTAGGTAATAAGCTTGAGCCTGAGAGGAAAATACAGTTGGCTAGGGCTTTAGGATTGCAGCCTAGGCAAATTGCTATATGGTTCCAGAACAGAAGAGCAAGGTGGAAAACTAAGCAATTAGAGAAAGATTATGACATTTTGAAGAGACAATTTCAAGCTCTCAAAGCTGATAATGATAACCTCAAGACTCAGAACAGAAAACTTCAATCCGAGGTTCGGGTTTTTTTGTTCTTCCTTAATTTTCTCAAACAATAATGCATGATTATGTAAAGAAATTCGCTACTTTAGGACAGTTATAAACTCATCATCACGGTTCACGGTTCAATTGAAATTAGTCTCTAATTACTCTCTACTCGACCCACTTATCGCTTTGATCACATAGGAAACGTCTCGTCAAGAATCCCAATTACGTATTTCTTGATTAATAACTGTTTAATCTGATATTGCAGTTAATGGTTCTGAAGAATAGAGAACCAACTGGACCACCTATTAATCTGAACAAAGAAAATGAGTGTTCTTGGAGCAATGGAAGTGAAAATAGTTGTGACATCAACCTAGTTACAAGGAAAACAACCTCAGCTGACAGCAAATTATATTCTTATCCAAGCAACAAACTGATTTTCCCTTCATCAATTGGACCCACAAGTTTAACACAACTCCCCCAAAGTTCATCAAGAGGTCCAGATCTTCATCAGGGCCACAAGATTGATCAGACGGCCACTAATGAAGGTTTTTGCAACATGTTCAGTAGCATTGATGAAAACCCAGATTTTTGGGCATGGCCAGAACAGTAAAAGTTTCACAAATGATATTTATTTGTGTCCAAGGGAGGTAAAAAGCCCAAAATGTTACAATTCAGGTTTCTTTTTTGTTTTTTTACTTTACTTTTTAATACCATGATAATTTCTTGTATCATATGATTATGATTAAATAATAAAAGATCCATGTTACTGCATGCAAATATAAAATGTGCAACTGAGTCCTACCCTACCCTGGCATGGGCTATAATGCACAGAAAAAATAAAAAAGATTCTCTGTTAGCATTTAACTTTTCAGTTGTCCAATTGTTGGTATGGAGTGATTACTTTGTTGATTTAAGTACCAAAATATAATATATTTTTTATAAAAAAATTGTAAAATTGTTGGAGAGAAGGTTCTGATGATGTTCCCTAAGGATCAAGATGTAGATATTCGATTAAAATGTTGGACATAAAAACGAATCGAAGCACAAATTCCAAAAGGGTAGAGGCCAAGGAGATGGAAGATAAGAGGAGAGAAAAAACACAAGCAAATTGTTGCTTTGGAAATGGGTTCTCCTTTATAGTTTCTCCCATAAATCATATTCATAAATGTCGATTTATATTGAATATCCAAAATTGTGCATTAAATATGTTACGCCTTACCACCGAGACTCAAAGTCAAAGTGACACGTAGCAATTCATGTGGGCAAAGAATCAATAAAAAGGTCAACAAAAACCCAAGTGGTCAAATATAAAGAAACTATGCGAACTACCAAAGCTCGTACCGAAGCACTGCTTCCCGGACGAAGAACTATAACTTGGGATGAAACACTACCTAAAGAAACTAAAAAAGGGAATTGAAGCTCTTCATTAAGAGGACCAACACAGAGACCCTCCGAGACTCTCAATTCATATGAGGCTCATGAAGCCGATGATGTCTCGTACAACATGTTTTGAAAATCTTTAAGAAGTGATTGATGTAACTCTTGTAATAAAGAATGTCAGTGTGTCAACATATTGTATAGAATGGTTGACTCCTTATCAAATATATAAATTATATGAATAGACAGTGATGTGAAGTCTCAACTAAGAAGATGATGCCACGTGATTCTGATCTAATGGACACGACATCGGCTAAAACACTATAAATATGTTCTCTTTGTAACTAAAAAAGAATTTGGAGGAATGATTCTTAAATCTTATACTTTAAACTCTTAAATATGAAATGATTAGAAAATATTTATAAAGACTTTTTGTGAGCATTTTTCACCTTACATTACATACTCTTGGTATGTAAATATCTTAATACACAATCTTAAAAATTTCTATTATTATTGTCTTATATCCTTTCACATTTTCCAGTGAGATCTTTAGTTAGTTACATTGGTTCTCAATTGGTGATTGTTGTTAGCGCAATCATCCTTGTTTCAACTGCCGGAGCTCTAACACTTTTGTCTCCCGCCATGGAGCATCTTCCACATTCACGTTCGTCTCCTTTCTTATCGCTCATTCTGTAGAAACGCGCCGAAACTTGCTGGCTTGACGAAGTGGGCCGACATCTGTTGGCTCATTTTTTGGGGTCAACAGATTGGAGTACCATTCCCTAGAATCCTCTTTACCTATGACACGGGGTTGGAAAATGGATAGAAATGCATGAAGGAGCATGTCCTCACCTAGGGAAGTTTGCTTCCAAAGAAAATACGTCCTCACCAATTGAGGCCAGGCGTTAGGGATGAGCTGGGTGGGGGATAGCCAGTACAGACTAAGGACGACTCGAAAAAAAGGGTGGATAGGCAGGCGAAGCCCAACCTTTAAGAGAAACTCATTGATGGCAACACAGCCTGGCCTAGGATAGTGGCTCGCTCATCAAGGGTGGAGGAGATGAGCTCTATATCATAGGGGATCCTATACTATTCCTAAGATTAACTAAGTGGGACGGATCTACAGAAAATGGGATTTTAGTTGGCCCCAAGCTATATCAATATCTCTCCTACCCTCCCTAAGTGGAAGAACACCCTGCCTAGCCTGTATAGCCCTAATAAGGTCGGCGGTGTTGGTGATTTGTACCCCCATCTCATCAGCCAGTTCACTCAAATCCACATTACCCTCGACAGAAGTAGAAGATGCCATTGATTAAAATCTTTTAAAAAGTTAAAAGTTCAAAATACTTACGAGTTTTGAGATAGAAGATGGTGATGGTGAAAACACCAAAAAGTGGAGAAAAGCAATGAAGAAAAACTTGAAGATTCTTGGAAAAAAGACTTAAGAGAAAATTTGAGATTTTGATGAAAGGTTAATGCTGAAAAATCGCGAAAAGCAAAAATAGTTTTTCGCCATAAGTGTTTACCTTTTATAGGCAGAGCCTCTTAATCCTAGCCGTTGGATGATAATCCAGGTCATCTGACCGTTCATTTGAAGATTAAATCTGAGCTGCTCAACACGTCTATCGATTTGTCGTATGCAGCTCAGATCAGAACGTCTGCTCTACGCGCTCTCATGCACCTGAAGTTCGTGAAGCAAGTGGGAGACAAGATCATTGTGCATTAAATACGACGATTGTTGTATGTATAGAAAGTTGAACCGCTTTCGCTGTCTTTTCTTGAAAACGTACCAAGACAGCAAATCATATGGGCGCTTTAACTAAAGGACGCCTCGTGTTCCTCAATCATGTTAAAATCAAGCTTCTCGTAATTATCAATTCTGAGGCCCAGTAAGGCAAGACTTACTCCTCCTGAACCAGTTCTGACAAAGCTTCAGCTTTACAAAGGCACTTCTGACAAGACAGCTTTGGAATTTCCCTACAAAGCATGACCCTTCCCCAAATTGTTCCAGGAAGTGAAATACCTTAAGTACTAATCGTTGACACCTGAATTGCACGAATTTTGTATTTGTTGTGTTTTTATTAGTGTATAAATTTTCAAAAAAAGTAGTTTAAGATTTATTGGATTATTCAAGAGTCTTGAGAGCATATTATTGCATCGCTAATACTCTATCTAACAAGGTAATTATTTCAAAAGTTGATATTACTGTACAAAGAAACTCACCAAAAATAAAATTAAAAACATCACGTGTATGTAGAACATGGAAGTACATGATAATAGAAACGTTTGACATATATAAAGATTACAGCAAGAGTAAAAAAATATTTGATTAATTAAATAATAAAGCATGCGTCGAAAAATAAAAATGTATAGCAAAGCAGTTGTAAAAGGATATAGTGCAGCATTTACAAAATAAAACCAATGAGTTAGGATAGAATTTACATGTGTATGCTAAGACATAATGGATAATTCTTGCATTGTCATTTCTGCTTCTTCTCTTGGTTGTTTATAAACCTCGGGATCTGAGCATACAATAAATATTGGAATAATTGCATTAAATCAATTAAAGCACCTACCTAACCCCTCAAAAAAAATTAAAACATATCTAGTGAGTATGTGTTGTATTCTCTGATGTTCGGACTCTCAAAATAGTTGGATTACCCATGTCGGACGTGACATGGGTATGTGTATGGGATATGTGTCGGATCCTCTAAATTTCAACCGGACACTTCGTCGTTTTTGTTTTTTTTTTCTTTTCTTCTCCTTTTCTTATTTCCCCTTTTTGCTATCTGTAAACCTAGAGTTGCTGTCGAGAGGGTGGAGAAAGGTGACGGCGCTAGGTTTTTCTTCTTCTTTCTTTTTTATTTCCATTTTTTTCTTTTTTCCTTCTTTTTCTCTCTGTATCGGTAGGGTTTTCTTTGTATAAAATGAAAACGGATTTCATATAGTGCTACTTAGTGCTCCACTAAGTTCAAATTGTAATCAAATCCCTCATTTTTTATTTTATATAAAAATTAGTAATTCCATAATCTAAATTAAAACCAGAATTATATTTTATTAATCTTAACCCCCTATTCAATGCGTATTCATTCTTTGTGAATAATTGACTTTGACCTATTCAAAATGATATCTTGAATTGGTAAAAAAAATTAAAGTTTAAAAGAATTGAAATTTGGACTCTTTTTAGTCATATCCCCAAGTCCTATATTTTAGAAAATAAAAGATCCGACACTTAAATATATACCAGTACTCGATACCCGTATCCGAGTCCAAACATCATAAGTTATATTTTCTAGATTGAAAAATGAGCAATCCAGAAGAACAAATTGTCCAGCTCAGCACAGTTCCAAACTTACTCATAAAACCACGTCAACTTTCATGAAGAGTTTTAAGAATGAGAATTCCTCAACACAACCGACAAGTTAAGATTATGGACTAATTCTCATCACATAATTCTTTAACATGATTCAGTTAATTTTGTTTACTTTTACATGTAAAATCTTAAATATTTATAGTTTCTTTTATTCAAACTATTTAGTATGAAGCCTAGAAAGAATAGACTTCTTCTAGAGGTTTCAAATTTGACAAGGAATCCAAATTTTTCTTCGACATGAATGGTCATAAACCCTAGCATAGTAATGCGATTAAGTTAGAAATACATATAGCCAGGGACATGCTTACAGAGTGAGATAGTGCATTGGTACCTTAAATGGGCTTCCAACATAATTTCAGGTGAGCTTATGATGCTAACTGTGTACTCAAGCCCCAAAAAAATCTAACTTCACCAATCAAATCCAATTCAACATTGGGTTAAAAGGTTCACTTGCCCTTATATAAGTTGGAACAGTCAAAACATAAGATAAGTTGGCACCTTAAATGGGCTTCCAACATAATTTCAGGTGAGCTTATGATGCTAACTAGGTACTCAAGCCCCAAAAAAAATCCAACTTCACCAATCAAATCCAATTCAACATTGGGTTAAAAGATTTACTTGCCTTTATGTAAGTTGGAGCAGTCAAAACATATAAGCTGAACATAAATCTTCATATTTCATAGCTCCAAAATAAATAAAATAACCGTGTAACTTCTTTCCATTTCTAGAACTTTATCTCATAAGCACAATACATCTCAAGGAACTTTATCCTCACAAACCAAATTCAGTTTTGCTAATGAGCCACATCACTATCTTAATACATAAAAAAAATTCTTCAGAAAATATAGCATCAGCTACTCTTTCATCGAAATGTTAGGATCTTCCCCATTTGAGTTGAGTTTTTACAACTCCTGATTGCTTAAGTTCTTAGAAAAATTTCTAGCTAGTTGTCCACATGCAAATATGCAATTAAGTTATGCCGCATCTTTTCTCCTCTTCGGAAACCAATCCCCACCCCTAAACTTCTAGTACCACCTATAAATAATATTTTCCCATCTTTCAATTTCTTTGTTAATAAGGTATAAAATAACATCTAAAATTGTTGTCTTTTTTTGGACAAATAAAACATATTGAACATTACATGGGGAAATAGCAAATCAATTTTGTTTTGACCACAAAAGAATTTTTATCTAGAAAAAAAAGGGGCCAAGCTCATAATATCTAAAACAAAAAAAAAGAAAAAAGGAAGCACTAAGCACCAACCAAACTGTAGTGACTCTAACATTGGCAAGAATGACCATATTTATATAAAAGAAGACCGTATATACCATAGCAGTAACAACCTGATAAACCAAAAAAATATTGTAAACAAGTTTCAGTTACATGAAGCTGCATTCTGTCATCAATTACCTATATAAAGAAATTTGCTTACTAACTTACCAGTTGAGCTATAGCAAGAGAGCGAAGACCACGCTCAGCTAACTTATCAATAATGGAGTGAACTTTTTTCTTCAAATCTTCCTTTAAGCCACAGAGCTCCACGATCTGTTTGGTAGAGAATTTTGAATTAGGCAAATAATATAGAGGAAAATTAAATATAAGTCAGAAATGTGTTTCTATAATAGTTCAATAATTTAAGTAATCAAAATGTCAACTGAATTATTTTATTGACATTAGACTAAGTCAAGAACAATCGCACATTTTGTAGTCATAAGTTTAAAACAGAAGACGTCTTAAAGTTCTTCATGCATCATTTTAGCCACCATACATAAGTATGTACTATATTACATCAGAATTCCTTACACAATAACTACTATTAGTGTTATTGGCGGCTGAGAATATGACTGTTGAAATTAAAAATAAACCGCCTAACACCGTTAAATCATTAAATTATATCCAAGATCACCATATATGTAGACTATAAAAAAGCTAAATAAATAAACAACATGAAGGTGACATCAACTCACATGGTAAAAATACAATAATAAACCTTCATATGACCTCAATACACAGTTATATTGAAATCTTAAAGCAATTAACAACACCTCAATCAACAAATCAAGGAACCAGGATATCTGGCTTTAATCCAGTAGAAACCTGATAGCGTCATGTTTTTAAACAAAATGTTGTGAGTAGTCATGGAAGTACTACGCATAACATATAATTAAACAAAAACAACTAAAAGTAAATAATTGCAATTGTTAAGTTGCCACTTATTTATCTATCTTCTTAAAAAGATTCCCAATAGTTTTTCCATGTTAGATTTTGAAAACTAGTTCACTAAAAAGTACACCATCACTATCAGTTAATCTCATCAAATTTTTCATCAAAAGAATTTAAATGGTTAAAAAGGTTACCTAGCCACAATCCTCCATTGATGTAGCTCTATCTAGTATTTTTTGGATCACATCTCATTACAATCTACCATTCATGCCATGCATGTTGATGGATGCAAAAAGAGAATAAAATCCATACATGAAGGAAATGAATGAATATATGAAGGCTACAAAATGAAGAAAGGTGCACACACACACAGGGCCAAAAAGAAAGAAACGAAAGTAAAGCTAAACAAATATGACCATACATCTTCTGAATCAATTAGCATCCAATTGCCATCAGGTGATTCAACAAAGATTCTGCCAAAACTAGGGTCTTGGCTAGAAGAAAAGACAACAAATTGCCCGAAAGAATTATGCATTTAAACCGGCAAATTATATGACTTTAAAACTGATTAAAGACATGGATTTACCTCTATACTACATTCAAAATGCTTCTTCTTATAAAGAAATCACAAAAAGCTATCTTATAGCAACAAGTCACGAGATAAATGCTATACCACACACCCACATCCACTCATACCAACAATCACATTAGCAGTTGACATCAATTATGGATTCATCTAAAGACTCTTATACTGCAGCTATTTGACTTATCAGAAAATAAAAATTAAATACATGCAGTTGGGTCTTAACCTCATTTATTCCAGGTAAGATTGATTTCCCATTCAAAAGTTCAGCAAATATGCAACCAAAAGACCACATGTCAACAGCTCAACTTTATTTCGTGGCTGCAAGAAGCAACTCTAGAGACCTTGGTGATCAATGGTTTGAAAAAAAAAGTCTCAAAGATTGATCTTAATTTTTAGCACTATAAAAAAAAAATTCTGCGGACACGATGCTCCGTGCTGCGTTGAGACATTTTTTTAAACAGTGCTGGCAATTAAGATGTCTGAACCAATTTCCAAGATAAAATCATATTCTTCAAAATATAAAGACAAATCAAATTATTCAAACTCCAATACGTTATTTTTTATAGCAGACTGAGAAAATATATATATATATAAGACATGTATAAAATAGATATAAGACGTATGAAATTATAAAACAGAAGGAATGGAGGAGTGAAAAATATGAAAATGAACAGCAACATCTCATTGGTTACTATTGCATCTACAGTACCTCAAAACTATCTTTTTTATATAGTAGTGATACGGCTTCAGACGACACTGGTAGGAGGTCCGCACAAGTCAGGTACATTTGACATATTGTGGTGTGATATAAACCACCCCTACTAAAATTTTATTTATATTTAAGTCTATGCATTACATAAATAAACATGCCTAGACTTTGGGGACTATTGTTACGCCACACCATCGAGGCTCAAAGTCAAAGTCCCACGTGCAATCCACGTGTGCAGAGAATCAACAAAGACCCAAGTGGTCAAATATAAATAAACTATGCAAACTACCGAAACTCATACCGAAGCACTGCTCCCCAGACGAAGCACTACAACTTGGGCTGAAACACTGCTTAAAGAAACAAAAAAAAAAAAAAAAAGGAATTGAAGCTCTCAACTCAGAGGACCAACACAAAGACCCTCCAAGGCCCTCAATTCATCTGAGGCTCATGAAGCCGATGATGTCTCTTACAACATATTTTGAATTTTTTTTAAAAGTGATTAATGTAACTCTTGTAAGAAAGAATGTTAGTGTGTCGCTTATTGTATAGGGCGGCTAACCTCTTATCAATGTATAAATTATTTGAATAGATAGTGATGTAAAGTCTCAATTAAGAAGATGAGACCACATGGTTCTGATCTAACGAACACTACGTCGGTCAAAGTATTATAAATAGGTTCTCTTTATAGATAAGAAAGGATTCGGAGGCAAGATTCTTAAATCTTATACTTTAAACTCTTAAATAAGAAATGATCAGAAAATATTTACAAAGATTTTCTGTGAGCATTTTCACCTTACATTACATACTCTTGGTATGTAAATATCTTAATACACAATTTTATAATTTCTATTATTATTGTCTTCTATCCTTTCACATGTTCTAATGAGATCTTTAGTTGGTTACTTTGGTTCTCAATGGGTGATTCTTGTTAGCACGGTCATCCCTGTTTCAACTTCCGAAGCTCAAACAATTTTATCTCCCACTGTGAAGCATCTTCCGCGTTCACTTCCGTATCCTTTCTTACCGCTCCTTCGAAAGAAACGAGCCGGAACTTGCTTGGCCTGGCGGGAGTGGGTTCGACATTTGTTGGCTCATTTTTCGGGGTCAACAAAATATACTTTTATTAAATGATAATTGAAAGTATCAAGTCTTAGTTTGACTCCCATTGTTTAAGAATATATTTTGTAAATATTTTTTTTTTTTGGAAATGTGTAAATAAAAGTTATAATTTTTTTTGAATTTATATACAAAATTATTTTATTGAAAGAATATGTGATTAAAAATAAATTTTAGAAAAAAGTTAATTTTTAAAGAATGAGGCTCAAGCTTGAGCTATATAAACAATTTTTTTATAACATTATCGAAATCACCAAGTAGATAAATATCTCAATTGCTGGGGTCGAGTCGAGCAGAAGCATGTGCCATGCCTATAACTAGTTGGGCGAACATAACTGGGGTCTTTTAGCTCTTTTAAGACAAAATTCAAGAGAAAAATTTAATACAAGATTGAAAACAAAACAATTTAACAAAATTAAATAAAGAAATAAGGAAAATAGGATGGGCTCACAAAGCCCAAGCTCGACTGGATCTTCCTGTTTGAAATCCAAACTCAGCTCGGTCCATAAGCTTGTGGTGGCACTGATCCATAGTCCAAATTAGAGTTAAAGAAAATTACATATAACCCTTCTTTTAAATTTTAGTTTTTTTTCAACATTCAGGTGATAATTATTATTTAAAAAGAAAAAATACATAACCCATTAACATAATATCTTCTCCAATCCGTTAAAATCTCTCTCTATAAAAAATCTCCTAATGCACCATACCGAGTACCCATCCCAATCTAGCATAATCTCTCCATCTTCATCCCCACTCCCATATCTCATTCCTCCAATAGCATTCCCACCTTCGACGCCATTACTCTTCACAGTAAATGAATCGAGATCAGAATAAACGTTCTTCAAAATTTCCTCCATGGCGAGTCTGGTTAGTAATTGAAAATAAATAAGAAAAAGAAGTATAACGTGGCAAATCTAGATTGGGTGTTAGATGTTGACGCCATCACCTTTGACGAAGCCATTTGAGCCGATTTTCTCGAAATTCATTTTGATTTTTGTCTATGGAATCGATTCGAAAATTAAAATCTTATTATCGTTGAGCAATTCACAACTTTAAGATATTGTGATGGTCGAAGTTGGTTTGAACACGACCACGATGATGGTCGGTACAGTTGGTCTGGTTTGTTGGTGAGATGGGCGACATAAATACTATGTCTCAATAAAGAAAGATAGGAGTTTGTTTAAGATGATTTATTGTCATTTAGTGTGCAACTAATTCAATGCGCAAATCTTTTTAGATCAGATGAGATGCAAATGGGATATGGTAAGGCAAAACGTTTATACCTTATACTTTATATTGAGATTTCTCTTAAAAGATGAATTTGCAGGTCTATTCCTATGGTTATGGTGGTTTGTGGCTGATAGAAATTGTGTAGTTTGTACCGAATGGAAAAANATATGGTAAGGCAAAACGTTTATACATTATACTTTATATTGAGATTTCTCTTAAAAGATGAATTTGCAGGTCTATTCCTATGGTTATGGTGGTTTGTGGCTGATAGAAATTGTGTAGTTTGTACCGAATGGAAAAACATGGCAACAGTGATGATGCGAACCCAAGATTATCTTTCAGTTGGGGGGGGGAACAGAATTACGTAAAAAATAATTTCAAATTAGACAATAAAGATAATATTCAAAATATAATGCTTTTTTTATAATTGTTCCTTACGGCTTCTCATACTTTGAAAAACGCTGTATAATAGTCTCATTACTAATTTCATT
>CAIGRP010006625.1:0-30295 GCA_903798385.1 Fraxinus cuspidata
GGACACCAAACTTTCAACATTTTCCAGGTGGAAAATTATACCAATCAAACACAATTAATTACAATTCCCAGTAAAACAATTTCTAGGCAATTCAATTCCCTGGAATTCATTTTCTTTCCACCCATTTTCCACCTTCGCAATCAAACGGACCCTAAGGAAAATGTATGACAATTAGCAAGGGAAATTGTCTAATGTCCAAATTATCCTTGTCTATTTGGTGATAATTATTAATTTTTTTTTTCATTTTTGGGGTCAAATAGACGGAAACAGTCAATCTGGACTGGAGCTGCAATTTTTTTAAAATGTTCGGTATCTCAGGTAGCACAAACGAAAGGTTTGAGTGAAGTCTGCAACTAAACAAAATATTTGGTACCTTGACTGCAAATTTCCCAATAATTGTATATAGGCACATCATTAAAATGTTTTGTTTATCATGTAGAGAAACACGAGATAGAGGAAAAACATCCTCTATGTAATTTGATTCTGTATCAATTCAATAATTTTAAAATTTTAAATACAGAAATAAATAAGATTACTAGAAGGAATTAAATTTACAAATTTCTTATCCGATCCTTCTCACGATTGATTCTTTCTTTAATATAGTTAAAACTAAATCTTATAAAAATCACATCAATACGTAGCTAAGCCAAAACCGACTTCTGCTTACCAAATTACAATGGGCGGGAACATAGAATAAGACTTGCATTTGACAATGGTTTCATAATAATTATTCCTTGTTTCGCTTGATCCTTGTTTGAGCTCCATTTTTAGAAAAAAAATGTATTTTTGAATTGTGATTTTTGAAGAACTAGTCAAAGTTGAACGTGCATTGCACGTTATTTTGAAATTTTTCATAAGTGTCGTAAAAGTAATATTTGATACCAATTTGTTGGGAGGATCCGTTAAGCGTCAAACAAACAAAAGAAAATAAAATTTAGAATAGAAATTTAAGAGAATTAAATTCTACTCTCAAAATCCATCTTTTATTGTTCAATTTTTTTGTGATGATAAAATACTACAAATGAAAAATATTTGTATACTACATTTTGTACATAAAAATTAATTGCTAATACATGAATTTAAACATTCATTAAAATTCCTAAATACATGAATGGAAACAAATTCATCTATGATAACTCTACATTCATGTAGACCGTGATTCATCAAGTCAAGATCAATTGAATCTAGATTAATGTGAATGTTAATTAATTGAGAATTAACAATATGAAATTCATACATTTTGTAGTATTTATTACATATTGAAAAATGAAAAGTAGGGTAGTATTAAAATAATTAATTTTAGCAGAATTGAAATTGTCCAAAAAATTATTATAATTTGATGTGATATTTAAAATATTATATACGTGTGGTTAAAAAAGAAAAAAAAGAAAAAAAATCAATTTATGTGTAAAATTATTTTATTGGAGAACGTGTAATTGAAAATGAGTTTTGAAAAAAAAAAGCGCTCAAATAAGGGCTTAATGTCCGAATTAATTGTTAACCTTAATTTACTTAAAATTAGTTAGGCATCCAAAAATTGGACTTTGTATCTTTTTGTGTTCAAATTTGATTAGGCAGTTCCAAATTCAACGCGGCCCAACTTCTTTCCTTTTTCACTTCTGAAAAATAAGTCAAAATGTTCTTTCACGCTCGTCGGCTAGTTTTTCTTCTTGGTTTCTAGAAATTTTCACTTTAAAATGAATTAGTACTATATTATTCATAGTAACAACCCATAATAAATCAAATAAACTTTACCTAAACATGTTATACGACCCATTTGACGGAGTTTTTTTGGAAAAATTTAAAGCTGCTTATAAAATTAAGAAGCTATTTTTGAATAAATTTAAATAATTTATCAAGAGTGCTTTGTGTGAGTCCCATAATCTCCCCAAAGTCTAAGGTCCATGCTACGAACTAAGCATCATTCGTCATCTGACTTTTTCCGAGCCTCTCGCACAATTTTGTAGGCCATCTTTGAATTGATATATTAAACTGAATACCATAATATGCAAATAATTAAGGTATTTGAAAATATAAATTAGATTTTACGAAGCCAAACATTACAATATTTTTTTTTGAAAGCTCAATACTCCAACAAGCTCAGCCATAAAAGTATGCCCATGCGGTAATTTCTAATAAAATTTAAAAGGAAAATACCCAAATAGCTTGTCACCTCGACAATCAAGATCGACTTGTCATATTTTTGTTCCAAAAAAATATGGCCACATGGGGTGTGGTCACGGCCACTTGATCCAAACTAGACAATCTCGATTTATCTTACTGTTCACGTATGTCTCTTTCTTTCTTTACTGATCTTTAACATAAACACGATAGAGATGGGATGTGGAACTTTCACGATTCACAAAGGACCAAGTCCAAATCGGGTGGCTGCCGATTTTTCGTCTTTAGATGACCCATTTGTGGGCAGAGGAAGTGAACCAGAAAGTGGGTTTGCATATAATCTCATTCCCCACCTATAAACAGATTTACGTCGTCGTTTTGTGGAATTTTGTGCGCTTGTTACTTTGTTAGCAGCCTCGACTAGTTAGTAATTTTAAAAAATAATTATCTATAATATATTAAATATCACATCAAATGAGAATTATTTTTCAGACGTTTCAGCCGCCCTACTATAATTCGATTATTTTAATAATAGCATACTTTTCGTTCCTCAATATGTATTTAATTTAGTAAATCATTTAATTATTATCATTGTACATGTACATTTGATAGTTTCATTTCACATGTGTGCTTTCATTAATGTATGAATCCTCTATTATTAATTTTCAATTAATTAGCATATACATTCACTTAATTAATATTCATTTTTATTTATGCATTTCGGTGTTATTAATTTTAATAATATGTTTATTAGAATTTCACATTCAAGAATATATTTCATTATTAACGTCCATGTATGTTAATTAATATCCGTTTTACTTAATTAAAAATTAAATAAATTATTTAATATTCATTGTCATGTATATATTTTTTGATATTAATTCTAAATTAATTAATATTCACACATATTCAAATATTATTTTTAAAGTACATATTAAAAATAAATTTTGAAAAAATGAATTATGTAAAATGAGGCTCGAATATGGGCAATTTTTATAGCTTTATGCTTTTTACACGGGCTACAATTTACTTAATAAAAAATATTCACAATTTTAAGGTGTGTTTGAACCACATTATTTTGGAAGAATGTATTTGGAATAGTAGATTGATGGATAATGCGTGGTTGAAAAATAATGAAAAATTATTGATATGATGAAAAATATTATTTTATTGAAAAATGTGTGATTGAAAATGGATATAAGAATAAAAATAAAAATTTTAATGTGGCACAAACACTAACTTAGAATCAATAATTGACCACTATTTATCAAAATTACAGTCTATCATCATGCGGTCAACTTTCTTGACTTTTTAATACTGCATGGCCAACGATGGTATATGGTCTAATAGCTTTCCAAAACTCGTCTTTTGATTACCTATTATTTTTATCAATTAATTAACATTCACATTCATTTAATTAACATTCATTTTTATTAATGCAATTCAGTGTTATTAATTATAATTATAAGTTAATTAGAATTTTACATTCAAAATACATTTCTTTATTAACGTCCACGTATGCTAATTAACATCCAATTAAATTTTACTTAATTAAAAATTAAATAAATAATTTAATATTCATTATCACGTATATATTCCTTGGTAACATTCATACATTTAAATATTATTTTTACAGTAAATATGTGAGATTGAAAATAAATTTTAAAAAAATGAATTATGAAAAATGTGGCTGGGCAATTTTCAAAGCTTTATGCTTTTTACACTGGCTACAATTTACTTAATATAAAATATTCACAATCTTAGAATCAATTATTGACAACTATTTGTCAAAATTAAAATCTATCATCACGTGATCAACTTTCTTGACTTTTTAATATTGCCGGTGCCAACAACCGTATATGGTCTTATAGCTTTCCAAAACTCGTCTTTGGATTACCAGTTGCACACGTTAATGGGTCAACTTAAATATCGAGATGATATTTCATGATGTGGCAATCAATTTTGCTATTGATTTATCCAACACTTGTTTAAATCAATTATTTCGATTTTTACCCATATTGGGATGTCATCCAAAATGTACAAATTTAATGTACGAGTAGATTAATCCGGTTACCTTATGGAAATTCTGTTATATGAATGAATAAAATATAAACCGTTTAATAACTGTTTAGCAAATTATTTTTCGAAACATTTGTTTCATAAGAAATAAAAAAAAAAAAATTTAAATAAAGTTCAACGGGAACACGTCAATTTAGATACCCTTGTGTCCACCGACAAAATGATACGTAAATCTTGTCATATTCAAACTTATGATCCAAAATACAAAGCACTTGTGACCAAGAAAAATGAATAAATGAAAAAAAATTAGCACAGGAAGAATTCTTACATTTCGATAAGAGTCTAACGAGGTTTGAGATATAGGCAAGCTATAATAAAAACTTAGTCCATGTCCGAGTCTCATTTTTCGAGAATATTCTTTGTAAAGAATAAATTTCTTTTTGAAGAATAGTCATTAAAAGTAAACTTTTTTTTTTAATTATGTGTAAAATTATTTTGTTGAAAGAATTTATATTGAAAATGAGTTCTAAAATGACTTCAAATAAGAGCTTAGGCCATGTTTAAAAGTGATTATTTAAAAATTCACGTTAATGCCACTCGTTCTCAATCAAATATTCTTCCCAAAATGTTTTTCCATAAAATTTTTCATATTTTTAACCATGTACTCTACAAAAAAATAACTTTTTAAATAAGCACTTTCAAATAATAATAAAAAAAGGACTCTTCTGTAAGTCAACGTGGAGGTTTTTAGTAGGAAAAATTATGAGAAACACGAAAAATCATATTTATTAGGGAATATGTAATTAAAGTTTAAATATAAAAGAAAAGGGATTCTCGAATAATTGAAATCAAACAAGACTAAAGTAAAACTATATTTTCAACTGGAATAACTAATTAGCAAGATTTAAAATAAAAAATAATTATGCTATTTTTAAATTTGAAAATAAAAGAAAATCATAAAACGTGTATTCACGTGATCCTAAATGGATTGGTTTCATACGATACAAGTCATGTGGTGTAGAAATTTTATTAAAATTTTATTGCAATATGCGCCAAGACGTGAATTATGTGATTAAAATGACATTTTTAATCAGAAACAGAATCAAAATAAATAAATAAAAATCCCCCCCCGCTCCGTACAAATCAAATTAATCTGAAGGGAGAACTTCACTGTTGATCCCTAAACTATTTCTCCAGTAGAAATTTAGTCTTTAACTTTTAAATGTAACAAGTTGCTCCTAACATGTGATCATTGCACAATTAATAGTCAATCACAAGAAATATCCGAAATCTTGTTAAATCATCACATGGTTCTACTACGTCTATGAAGCTACGTTCTACTTCTTTAACTCGTGTGTCAAATTTTTGAAATTTAAATCGGGATATGTTGTCGAGTAGGTTGATTGACAATCTAACAAACGTTAATATAATAAAGAATTATGCTCTGAAGTGTCCGAAAATGGATGATCGAAGGGGTGATGAACCCTCACATTGCGCGTGGATTCCGCGTGAATAAAATAATGCCCGCCCCTCAAGGGGTGTGTGTGTGTTCGGTCATCCCCTATATTCGTGTAGCATGGTTTTACAATAAAAACAAATGATTGGTGGTATAATGCAAAATGATGACCATTGCTTTGTTTTCAAACACGAGGGATTAATTTGCTACGAGAACCATACGTTGAGGACCAAGTGCAAATTCACATTCTAAATCATTTGGGCAATATTGCCAAATATGACATTATTCTAAGATGGCAATGGAACGAAACAAGCCGGGCGAGACATGGTTAAAAAACAAAAATCTTCATTTCTTATGTTATTATGAATGTATTTATTTTTTAAATACGATTTCAATTAAAAAATATAAATTAATAAATATGAGTCGGATGAGTTCATAAACGATAATATGTTTCCCACTCTGGCCTTACGTATTATATTAGATTAGATCAAACATTTTTTTTACAATATATGATTAAGAAATAAAGAATTTTTTTAAATATATGTACAAAAACTTTTTATTTAAAAAATCGTATTATTGAAAATAAATTTTAAATCAGCTCAGACAGCGCGTAGGTCCCCCCCACCCCCTGAGCTTGCCTAAACTAGAGTCTAGAGTCCAGTTCCGCCAAACAATGCAGGCAATTTGAACAAATCTTCAAACCCCACATTTTTATCACTCAGCAAATTTGTCTCCTCTCCAGCAGTAAAACAGCAAATCAATCCAATAATTTATTGTGTTCTTTTCAACACGCGCATAGATTTCATCGTCTTCACTTGTATAAATCTTCTACCAACTACCTTATTCGTTCAATTCACATTAGTTACAGAAACAATTCGATATTTAAGCAGAAGTAAGATAGTACACTATTTATTTTGAATTTGGTTGATTGATTTCGATTAATTGAATTTTGAGGGGTTTATTTTTTTTGGAACAGAGGAAAATGGGGAGTTTGAAGGCGATTTTGAGGCATCCGGATGATATATACCCTCTGATAAAGCTTAAAATGGCGATGAGGCATGCGGAGAAGCAGATCCCTCCGGAACCACACTGGGCATTTTGCTACACTTTGCTTCACAAGGTCTCAAGAAGCTTCGCTCTCGTTATTCAACAGCTAGATACCGATCTTCGAGACGCTGTGAGTTTCCTCTACCTTTTCCGTTTATTATGATGCAATTGGAGCAAGATTTTGCTTTTATTAAGTACATTTACAATTGTTAACTCGATGTTTATACTTAGTTTCTTCTTGTAGATTATTTTTACAAAGTTTTCTAGTATGCAAAAGATGTTGGACACAAGTAGATGGAAATATTATGCTAAGTATAAACAATAACTCAAAGAAGTAAATAATGGATGCATGCTGTATTCTTGCAGTGCTATTGTTACATTATTGTTTTTTCAGCCAGTCATTATAAAGTTCTAGTTCAAGCCTGCCGTCATCCATTTAATGAAATTGAATTTTTGGTGGGAAAAAACCATGAATCCTGCCCCCATGTTAGGGGGTTAAATGAATACGTATAACCTTATATAAAAGTTCAAATTTAACATATATCAGACTTTATATAAAAGTTCTATAAAAGTTCAAACTTTTGGTTCAAGTGGTTCAAAATATATCAGAGCAAGCAAAGGTTTAGGTTCATATTTAATAAAATTGTTCATGTGTGAAGCTTTGATGGGAAAAAAATAATGAATTATGCCTACACGAGGGGACTCGATGAAATGGAAATGTACACATATGAGACTTTGATGGGGATATGTCTACTCGTGATGGGACATGATGAAATGAATACGTGTGAGGCTTTGATGGGAAAAAATAATGAATCCTGCCTACACATGAAGGGACGAGATAAAGATAGTTTTTAAATGAGTAAATGCCTTATCAAAAATGTTTAAACTTTTAGATCAAATGGTTCTACAAGTATCAATTATTATATTTTCGTGATTTTTGCCTATATAATAAATTTGTTACGACCAGTTTCTCAACTTCGCGAAATATATCTCCTGTTTGTCCAAAAAATGATTTTAACAAAAAAAAATTCTTCCAACTTTTGCAGGTCTGCATATTTTATTTGGTTCTTCGAGCGCTTGACACCGTTGGTATGCTGTAAAATCTTTTAGTTGCGTTATACAATTGTTTCAATTACATCAAATGCACTCCATTTTCCATGCATGTGTGTCATGTGCATGCAATGATTCATGACCAAGGAGTTCTATCTTATCGGTGATTATAAGGATCGACTCTTATAACCTTTTGCTTTAGATACTATGCTGGCAACTTTTCGTTCTACTTATGTAACTTGTGTGTTGTTTTAGTTATTCTGGTAACAGAAAACATTGATCCCACCTCCCAAAAAAAGTACAAATAATAAGATGGTGAAAAGAGCTGTTCATTGTTTTTCTTGAAAAGTGAATTTTTGCGTAGTTGTAGTCAAAACAGATCTCAATCCATCATATCAGTAAAGCAAATGAATTATATTCTTCCCTTGCCCAGGCCATCGATATTCCTTGGTCCTGGATAGACCAGAACCTCCGCATTTCACTAGCAAAGTACATTCTATTTAAATCTTCGATTGTTAGAGCTTAGAAGTTAGCTTTTACATGGGTAGCATATCATGGCTCATTTGTTTCTCTTGAATCAATCTAGTATCTAATTCTTATAACGCCGTCAAACTTCATCAGTATTTCTCATGATTACATCCACATTCTCTACATCATTTAATCATAATACTCACTTTTAAGTTATTATTTTGGACAGAGGATGATACAAGTATACCCACGGAGGTTAAAGTACCAATACTGAAGGCTTTTCACCGTCACGTATATGATCGTGAATGGCACTTTTCATGTGAGCTTCAATTTTTTTCTGTCTTAATAGTCTTTTTGACACTCTTGGTTTTAGTCTTTAAGATTTTATTGATTTGAAGAAAACTTTTGTGGTTTATTCTATATTCTTCTGACTCCCCCCTTTTATCTCTTTTTTCCTTTTTCCATTTTTTTGGCGGTGGGGAAATGTTGGATTGTCTTAAAAAATTAGGTCCAGAGGCTTTATGAGCACTGCAATGCTTTTTGGCCACTTAGCACGAAGATATCAATCTGGACCCCCTAGGACTTCAAGTCCTTTTATGTTCGTATTCTCTTATCATATTGAAAAAACGAAGAAATAAAAATACATGCTTGAGATTGAAAAATTAGACCAACCTAACCTACTAGGAGTGTTTGAGAAATAGAAGCCTATATCCTGACCTCTAAGCACGGCAGCTTCTAATAATTAGCTAATTTGGCCATAAAGTTAGGTAGGTCTTAAATTTTTACCTAGATATATTTGGTCTGGACTTGGACTTTTGCTACCCTGCTTTGTCAGGCAATGAACAACAAATATCTATTATTCAACGTGCTAGGAAAAGTGAATGGGAGCACTTTACCCTCTTCTGGCATACATACAGCTCTGTCATTAATCATCATAGGGATGAGTTACTACTGGATTAGTTGCCGATTAACAAAAGTCGCAGGATTGCAGCCTGGCTATCCTGGTCATGGGCAAGAAAAACTGTCCCAAAGCTGCCTATCATATTGTGGGTTGGATGTAGGGGGCAGGATTAGGGGCGAAATGTAATTTGTAATGTTTACATATTATACAGTCTACACTAGATGGTCGCTGCCTAATCCTGTTTATTCCTTGTGCTAAAAGGTGGTACAAAGGACTACAAAGTTCTCATGGATCAGTTCCATCACGTTTCCACTGCTTTTCTGGAGCTTGGAAGGAGGTATCTTTTCTTATCAAGGAATATTGTGTCTACTACGTTATAAACTGTGGTTCAGTTATGTAGGTATTTATTCAAAATGTTGGGCGGATTACTTGTTTAAAAATAACAGAAAACATCTTATATGAAGGTAACACAAAAACATTGGTAATTGCAGAATCTTTTGCAAAATTAGTTTGTCACACATGAATTATTCTGATCGCATATGCTTGTATTGTTATAAATTTTGCAAATCAACGTCTACTGATAATTAGAAGGCTATCTGGCGTCCAATTAGCACCTTATCTGAGGATACTGGGTTAGATCATTAGTGATAGCTGAACATGCAACTCTGGATTTATGGTGCAAAAAGTTTCCATTCTCATAAATGGATGCCAGATGGCAATCATTCAGAAAGTGCCTATTCAAGATTTTTCTACAAGCGTTAAAACCTTGGTTTTATTGCTTTACTTCACTTTCCTGCATGATTACAAAACAGAAAAAGCAGAAGTAAAGAATTTTCAAGTTCCCCAATATGAACTGTGATGCTGAGGCACTCTTTGGTATCTGGGTCCTTAGTTCTGTTCACTTAATGAGTATCTGCACTACGTGGATTGTAGGATTGGAAACTCTGGACTATGGAGTCGGCAATTAATTGATTTCCAGTACAAAAGCTATCAATTTCTTCAAGTCTATCTGTTGACCGCATTATATCTTTTCTGTTAAGATATATTGCACTTCGAATTATGGCTTGGCATCAGTTGATACTTGTTGCCAGGATCAATTAATATGACAACTTGAACTCCTATATATCTCCAATAAATCTTAGTATATTTTTTCAGATTTAAAGATGAGGCATCTCTGGAATGAAAGTTGGCTTGTGAAATTTGGAAGAAGCAAAAACTCTTAACTGAATTTGTTTTAAGAAAAATCTCACTATATCATTTTTGTATTTGTTTAGCTTCTGAGAACTCGTATTGCACGTTCTTTAAGTTGCATATTTCTATCACTAGTTCAATGTATACACATTCTTTCTGTGCATGCAAGATAAGTCTTGTTCTTTTCTACAGTTATCAGGAGGCAATTGAGGATATTACCATGAGGATGGGTGCAGGAATGGCTAAATTTATATGCGAGGAGGTATGTTAAAAGTATCATGCCTGAGGTGCAGTGTTATTGCTAATTGTTATTTATTCTTAATACATTAATTAACATCCGGCATGATATAGTTTGATGGGTCATATTCAACTATTCGATGATTAATTGTGAAGCATTTCTACTATCGTTTGTGCAAGACAAGTTGAATTACTTTGATATTGTAACTTACGACTTACTTCTTGTTTGGCAGGTTGAGACAGTTGATGATTACGATGAATACTGTCATTATGTGGCTGGACTTGTTGGATTGGGGTTATCAAAACTATTCCATGCTTCTGGTAAAGAAGATTTGGCTTCTGATACCTGGTCCAATTCAATGGGTTTATTTCTTCAGGTGTCATTTTCAACCTTGTCCACCTTTTGTGATCTCTATGTTCAAAATAATTATGGCCAGCTTATTTATTTGTAATTATTGTAGAAAACTAACATTATCAGAGACTATCTGGAGGACATAAATGAGATACCAAAATCACGCATGTTTTGGCCTCGCCAGATTTGGAGTAAATATGTTAACAAACTTGAGGTGCATCTCCTTTCCATGATTCATCTGAATTAAAGCATTTATATATCTTTATCTTTTACTAGTCATCTTGAGTTACTTGCAAATATGGAGTTTTTATTAGCACAACTACAGAAACTTGCATTGTTGATATATATGGTTTGTGTTTATCAGGAGCTAAAATATGAGGAAAACTCGGTCAAGGCAGTCCAGTGCCTGAATGACATGGTCACAAATGCTTTGGCACATGTAGACGATTGCCTAAAATACATGTCTGCATTACGAGATCCAGCCATATTTAGATTTTGTGCTATTCCACAGGTACATGTGTTTTTAATGCGATTATCAGATTATTTAGACTTCTCTACCTCAGCGTACTGTTTAGTTGTTAAATTCTTCGACAAGATTTGATCTGTAATATGGTGCATCTAGAGCAAGAAAACTGCATCTTAATCTTTATTTTTTTTCTCAGTATATGTTGACATGGTAACTTGATTTAGAATTCCTCTTCCCACCCACCCCCCCCTGCAGTTCAGCTATCTTGTTATTTTCTTTAAGATATCTCCGTAGACAATAGTTCTTCGGTACACAATTCTTTTTGAGAACTAAGCAAACCAAGTTCAGTTGCAAGTTGTGAGATCTGGAAGTACTTTGGAAAAACATATTTGCTATATGCTAGCACATATTATTTTATATTTTACATCTGATATGTATAAATGATCAACTTCTTCCCTTTCATGGTTTGGAGGAAACTTGGGGACATATCAGCTTCCTTTCCAGAGCTACTTCTACAAAACCCACAGCTGATCTTTTCATGAATTAAGAGTTGTGTAGAACTTTTCCAACGACGCATCTGATTATTTGTCCCCCTAATATACCAGGTCATGGCAATTGGGACATTAGCTATGTGCTACAACAACATTCAAGTCTTCAGAGGGGTTGTGAAAATGAGACGTGGTAAGATAAGAAATTCATATGCTCTTCTTGCTTCGCAAGTCTCATTTATTTTATTTGACGAATTCTATGCTGTTCTTATTTTCTTTTTTGCGTTAATATACTGGATCGGTACCATCAATGCAGTGGAAGTGGAAAAGTGGTTAATATGACCCTGAAAATATATTTTACAAATATGAGTGATCAAACTATTGATGCTAAGATCAATACGGGGTTCTCAGCCATCTCATTCCTACCTTTTGGCAATGGTACTAGTTCTCTGGGGTGAATTCTGACAGCAATATACCCCCTCATCTTCCTTCTCCCTGGAAAGAGTGTTGAAGCTGATTTAAATGGCCTGCATTTTGTGACTCTCAAAAAAAATGATAATTTGTCTCCCATAAATCATTCTAAATTTTTCAATGAATATTGAGAAAATAAGTATTGTGGTTTTCATTTTTATATGTCTATTAATTCCCCCATCCCCTTAAATAACAAAAACGAACTTTATGCAGCTTGAAAATTTTTGTGGTGGTGCATTGTTACCATATGATATGTAGTATGCTGTATTACTTCTTCCTCGTCAATTTACTATATTGCTAATTCTGATTTTTTGTGGTTTCTTCTTTCTAGGTCTTACTGCTAAGGTTATTGGTCGAACCAAAACAATGTCAGATGTCTACGGTGCTTTTTACGACTTCTCTTGCATGCTGCAGTTGAAGGTATATGATGCTTCCTCCATGGACCACACGAGCCAATTAAGATGTCAAGAATTTTTTTGTGTCTGATTGCACATGGATAATTTTGAGGTTTCTTTTACAATCCATCATTCACATGGACATGGGCTTACATACTTCTGTGTGTTTTCACCCGCATCATTAACCTTTTGATTTTTCACGTGCTTGGACAGACACAACATATGATCTCAAATGACAGATGTTAGTAGCCTGGTTTGAGAATCACGTCCATATATATGGCATACAAAAAGAAATTTTTTTTGTTAAATCAACATTTTGTCCACTGCATATAAGATATCAAAAATGGCCTCAAGTATAAAAGTTATGGATCTTTTAATTTTAATTTATCTCAATGATAAAAGTGTGTTTAGAATTTACGAACCCTATGCCATCACGCATGCCATCACGCAGGCTGTTACTGATAGATCTAGTGGTCATCAACTCCTAGAAATTCAATTATGTAGCATGACTGTCCATCACTCTATTTCTATTTTTTATATACAACAAAATCACATGGCTCATGATCATGATGCTATAAAACATCTACTTTCCTGAAATCCCTGGTATTAGAAATTCTCCGAGTGGTTGTTTAATGGCAAGAAGTGAGACGTTTGTTTCTGAAAAGAATAATCTGAATCTTGTAGGTTGACAACAACGATCCGAATGCTAGGAAAACTAAGGACAGGCTAGAATCAATTTTGAAAACTTGCAGGGACTCTGGAACCTTAAATGAAAGGTAGGCCGTAGGTTAATTTCTGTGAGCTGTCCTCTCTGAGGATTTAATTTCTATGTTTGCTAATCTTTTTGGTATTTATCAGGAAATCGTACATTATCAGGAAAGAGCCTACATACAACCCAACGCTGGTGAGTCGTCGTGAAATTTTCTTTTTATTTTTCCACAAAATCTTTTCCCAGTGGATGTTTTCTTATTCTAATTTCTACGCAGATTGCCGTCATCTTCATCATACTGGCTATTCTGCTTGCATATCTATCAGCTACTCGACCAATTTATATATGTAAGTTCTGTTACAAACATGTTCAACTAAGCTTAGATAGCAGGTTTTTAAAAAAAAAATAAAAATTACTTGTTAGTTAAAATTGAAAATATAAAGTTAAAGACGAACCATTTCCTTGCTTTGGCAAAATAAGTAAGAAAAAATTGATATATTCAAATATATTTGGAAACAAAAAGTTACTTAAAAGTAGCTAAACATGCTGAAAAGATTTCGCACGTGCTATATGGGAAATTTTTTTGTGATCATAATTTTGTTGTTTTTACTTGCAGGACTGGTTACTCTAATTGACTGGTTGTGTAGAAGTACTCGGCAACGATTTAAATCATCCCACTACAAAGTCAAGTGGTTATGCCTGAATCTTCATCATTTGAGTGAGCCAGGTTTTTGATTGTGTATTGTAAAGCAATTATTGTAGTTTGCCCCTTCAACTTCTTGGTGGTGTATATTTAATTTTGCTAAATCATATTTAAAGACATTCACGTATAAAATAAAGCATTTCAAGCTAATAGCAGACTCTCTTTTTTATGCTATTTGTATTTATAGATTTCTCAACGAATCGATGCTCGATTCTTATGATACGTTTGAGATGTCACGCTAGACAACCTTAATTAATGAGTTTTTATGCCTACTTAAACACAGTTTTGGGTGAAAATGTCATTAAAGACAAGATGTGTTAATTAATGAAATGTTGATGAAAAAAGTTGAGAGCATAAGGCGGATGATGGGCGCCTGGCCTTCGAGGCTACTTTTTTGAATAATTGTCCCACTTGTGAGCATGAACATATCCAACATATGATGTTCTGGTTTTGAGCAAAATAGCCATACAAACGGGGGGAAAAGAGAGAGAGAGAAATTTTCTCGATCAACATTTTCACCACTGCATCTTTGATACAAAACTTTCTTCAAATTGAGTATATATAATTTACGAACATATGTGCCCCCGTTTGTTGTAGATTTAAAAAAAATGAAAAAAAAAAATTAGAACCACATTTAGCGCATGTTTGTTGAAGATTAAAATCAGATTTTTAGTAGATTTTGATAAAAGTTGATTGAATGTGTGGTTCAAAAGTTGTAGGCTCCATAAAATGTGTGGTTAAAATTAATTGTTGACTTTGACTTGAGATTAAAACCAAATTTTAATTTGTACTAACTAGGGGCTCATAGTCTTGTTGAAATTGAGACGCACAAATGGAGTCGGTGAGTGCCTAAACTGAGTGACATTTGTGTTGAAAATTACGGCAAGTTAGATTTATTTTAACTCAAATGTAATTATAATATGCTGAAAAAAAAAAAACATAACCATATGTAGAGTCTCGTTGAATTTGAGATGTATAAACGAGTTGGTTAGGTGCCGAAGCCGAGTGACATTTGCGTTGAAAATTACGGCAAGTCAGATTTATTTCAGCTCAACAATTCAAATCTCGTTCTCATAATTATCGAATCCAACAATTTATTTTAAGTTTTAATTTCACGTAGTAGAAATTAAGTTTTAGTTTCGCGTTGAATACTACGTTGTTATGCACTAGTGCAAAATTCACATATTGTTGATTTGGAAGCGCGTATCATTTAAAAAAGTTTCTATACCTCAATAAACCTTATGAATGGATACAATGCGTCCTAATTAATTTCCATCTCGTATTGTGACGTTGGATTAAGCTATTTGTACAATATTGGATGACGACATTGCTGACAATATATGAGTTGAAAAAAAAGATTTGTTGAAAAAACAAGTTGTTCAAATTGTCCAATGACATCATGTCACGTGGTATGTTGTCAACAAAATTGTCATCTAACATTGTATGCCAAACATAATTGTGTTATGTTTCTCACTCTTGACAATTCACTTTTCAACTATAAAAAGACTAGAAAACCCTCCCAAAATGACAATTTCCTTTATGTTTTTGCATGTACTATAATAGCGAAAACGAAGAAATGTTGTTGAAATATTTACAAAAATGTAGAAAAACAAATTCGACCGATGCAAGTGTTGTACTTCTTATCTTTACGTCAAAATTGCTCAGCGTATGTGCTAACTATTTGCTGGACACACTCTCTCTCAATATACAATGACCAATTCTCGAGATAGCAACACTATAAACTTTAAATGATTTTTTATATACATTAAATCAAGTCTAGGCTTTTTGTTAATCGTTTGATATTTAAAGACAATTTTCACCAACCAATTTGCTCATTTCTCCTTTATGTTTAATTGAAAGTTCAATATATATTTTTTAATTTTTATTAAAAATTGGTCAACTAAAAACGATCACTTGGAAATAAATTGTTTAAAGATTTGAAAAATTAATATAATTCCCACATTTTCTTTAAATGGCTCAATCTTTATGAAAATCTACGACACTTGGATGAATGATCACGTCTACATCGCGCGCGCACGCAAGAAAACCGTAGCATCACTCAAGTGAGTTTGTGAAGTAACGCCTAAGCAGTCATATTTGTTTTTTATTGTTTAAATTTACTACTTCAATTCTTGGAATTTTGATTTTCTGAACCGATTCCGAAATCCACAACGCATAGCGAAAGTACGTTGTTACTAAGCTAGTTCATTTGAATTTGTTGGATTAGTTCTAATTTTCTTTAATTAATTGATGTTCAAGATTGGTTTGGAACAGAAGAAAATGGATAATTTGAGCGCTGTTTTGGATGATTTGTACTCAATGATCAAGCTTAAAATGGCGGTGAGGCGTGCGAAGAAGCAAATTCCAAAGGAGCCGCACTGGGCATTTTGCTACACTATGCTTAACAGCCTCTCCAGAAGCTTCTCATTCGTCATTCAACAGCTCGATGGCGATCTTCGCAATGCCGTAAGTCTACCCTTATTTTCCGTTGTGACGATTCATTACAGATTTTCTGCTGCAGTTGCACATAAATTTTGCTGGATGTGGCCGATAAGCCAGTATTGATCAGTATATTTTTCATGATATGGACCGCCTAAATCATATCACGAGCAAATTCACATACTGGGGTCATATATTTTTCGTTTGTACAAAGAAGGATAAAAATAAACAGATTTTAATGCAAAATATCTTCAATTTTTGCAGGTTTGCACATATTTTTTGGTTCTTCGGGCACTTGACACTGTCGGTATGCTGTAAAATCTACCAGTTGCTTTTTATGCCATTGTTTCAATTGCATCGAATCACTTCATTATGCCACATTTCCTAGTGGCTATCAATGTGAGTTAGCAAGTTCATGCAATCACTAAGGATGGACTCTTTGACCCAATCTTTCCCTTTATGATATTAGAGATTAAGCAAGCTTGTCATGGCTGGGGCACCTTTGTTTCTCTTTTGAGTTCTTACTGTTACCTTTTTAAATTAATCAAGCATGTAATTCTTATATGGCATTCAATCTAAACAGTATGTTTATCCACTAAACATACTGTATGTTTAATTCTTATATGGCATTCAATCTAAACAGTATGTTTAATTTAACCTTTTTAAATTAATCAAGCATGTAATTCTTATATGGCATTCAATCTAAACAGTATTGCACATTATTTATCCACTTTTACTACTTTATTACATCATTATCTTACAATTGAGCAATTATTTTGGACAGAGGATGACACAAGTATACCCGCGGAGGTTAAATTACCTATTCTGATGGCTTTTCATAGCCATATATGTGACCGCGAATGGCACTTTTCATGTGAGAAAATATGTAACAAAGCTTCCTGTGTGTGTATGTGTGTGTTGGATGCTGGCAGTGGGAGTAAGGGGCAAAATGTATTTATGTAATGTATGCGTACTCTAGACCAGCTGCCCAATAGTGGTTATTCTTTTTGGAAAAAGGTGGTACAAAGGATAACAAAGTTGTCATGGGTCAATTCCATCATGTTTCCACTTCTTTTCTCGAGCTTGGAAGAAGGTATATTTTCTTATCTAGCAACTATTGTGTCTGTTACGTTATGAAGTTTGATTCAATTATGTAGCTATTTATAAATATGTTTGAGGGTTACTGGTTTAAAAGTGACAGCCATTTCAGATTTCACCTACTATAAGGGTAACACAAGTCTTGTTCTTTTCTGCAGTTATCAGGAGTCAATTAAGGATATTACAATGAAGATGGGTGCAGGAATGGCTAACTTTGTATACAATGAGGTATGTTATAGACATCATGCCTTAGGGTAACCTGATGTATTGATAATAATTCCAATGGTTATTTTCTTGATTGTTCGATTTCATATGCACCTACGAATTCTCCCATGAATAGATTTTACCGAAGAAATAATTTCAAAGTAGTAGTCGAGCACTTTTATTTACCTTTGTGTAGGACAAGTTAAAGTACTTTGTTAGAGTGACATACAACTCAAGTCTTGTAGTGCAGGTAGAGACTATTGATGATTACAATTACTACTGTCACTATGTCTCTGGACTTGTTGGATTGGGGTTATCAAAGCTATTCCATGCTTCTGGAAAAGAAAATTTGGCTTCTGATACTCTCTCCAATTCAATGGGTTTATTTCTTGAGGTACCATTTTCAACATGTTTATCCATCTTTGGAATCTCTTTGTTCAAGACATTGATGGCCAGCTCGTTTATTTGCTATATTTGTAGAAAATACATCAGAGATTATCTGGAGGATATAAAGGATATAACAAAATCACGAATGTTTTGGCCTCGCCAGATTTGGAGTAAATATGTTAACAAACTTGAGGTACATCTCCAGACCAAGCTTCATCTGAGTGTACCATTATCTCTCTCTCTTTACCAGTCATCTTGAGTAGCAATTTGTTGGTGCAATTAGAGCAAGTTGCATTATCCATGTGTTTGATATTGTGTTTCTCGGGAGCTGAAGTATGAGGAAAACTCCATCAAGGCAGTACAGTGCCTGAATGACATGGTCACAAATGCTTTGACACATGCAGACGATTGCCTAAAATATATGTCTGCATTGCGAGATCCAGCTATCTTTCAGGTTTATGCTATTCCACAGGTACATATGTTTTTAAAAATGATTATCAATGGTTTAAACTTTTCTTCCACACTGTCCCGTTTAGGTGTTAAATTCTTCAACAAGATTCGATGTGTAATGCAGTGCATGTATAGCGAAAATGCTGAATCTTTAGTTTAAGTTTCTCCTCAATATAAGTGCCAATGTCTCGCAACAACATTAGTTTAATCTGGCAGAATTACTCATGGAGGACCAAGCTTTGGTAACAACTAGTAATCGCTCTAGTTTAATTTGTACCTCATTGTCTAATTAGTTATTTCCCCTAATACTACCAGATTGTGGAATTTGGCACGTTAGCTATGTGCTTCAACAATATTCAAGTCTTCAGAGGGGCAGTGAAAATGAGTAGTGGTGAGATAGAAAAATAAAAAATCAAGTGCTCTTCTTGCTACACAAATCTGAATTAACTTGCTTCATTCTTTATGCTTTTCCCTTTTTTTAATCTTTATAATTTGTACATGATCATTAAAAATTGGGTGGTAATGTTAGAGAGTATCATATATGTAGCAGAAATGGAAAAGGGGCCAATGTTACCTTGAAAAGAAATGACTGTTAAAATATTTACTATATATTAATTTCTGAATTTTTGTGGCATCTTCTATCTAGGTCTTACTGCTAAAATTATTGTTCGAACCAAATGAATGTCAGATGTCTACGGTGCTTTTTACGATATCGCTTGCATGCTGAAGTCTAAGGTATGATGATTCACCGCGAACTTGAAAAAGCCATTTAAGCTGACAGGAATTTGCTCGAATCTGATAATACATGAATAATTTTGGGGTTTCTTTTAGAATCCATAATTCACATAATCCCACAATGGGCATTATAGCAAAAAACACTTGCACACCCACTTCTGAGCAAATGTGCATAGACATGATTTCTTCTCTAGTTTCTGAAAAGCTATTATTTGAATCTTGTAGGTCGACGACAGTGATCCAAATTCTAGTAAAACAAAGGACAAGCTCGAATCAAATTTGAAAACTTGCAGGGACTCTGGCACTTTAAAGGAGAGGTAGGTTAACTTTATATTTTCCAAACCAGATCTCTGTCCGGTGGATGTTCTCTTATTGTAATTTCGATGCAGATCGTTATCTTCTTCATCATATTGGCTATTCTTCTCGCATTCATGTCGACTATTCGACCAATTAATATATATAAGTTTTGTTACTAACATTTTTTTTTATAAAAGCTTGAACAATTTACAGACAAGTAGGTTTAATAAAGTAATTCTTCTGCGTAAAGTAACTTTCTTTGACTTACTATGATAATGTGACACATCCAAATATATATATATATATATATATATATATATGTTATATACTTCTGAAAGGTTTTGTGTGCTGATATTTCGTTATTGTTTTTACTTGCAGGATTGGTTTTACTCATAATATAAAAATGTGAGTATTCAGGTTTTTGACTGTGTATTGCTGCTATTTGTCAAGAATTATGCTACTTGTATGTAAAAATGGTACATAAGAAATTACATAAAATTATCTGGAGGGAAAATATTGGATAAAAAAGTTGACTGTATTTTTAAATTGATAAATAGTAAAGTTTCATGTGACATTATTTAATCATTTATCTAAACATTTATGATAGTGTTGCCAAGCCAAATACAATGTAGTTTGGTCCTTGTAATTTGACCTCATTTTTTCAAAACTCATTTTCAACGATACATTTTATGAAAGTTTCAATCTTTATCAACTTTTCAAATACATTTCTTCAATTTTTATTAAAATCTACTAAAAAATTGGTTTTCAAACATGGGCAAATGAGAAGACATAATGTGATTTGATCATATTTTTGGACTTAAATCGCTTGCAAATCAATATTCTTTACAATAATTTTTATTAACTTGATATTGTTCGATTATACGTTAATGACGACACGTAAATTTATAAGTTAATATTTTTCACTGGGAAATCATTAGTGTGGCCAATGTCGTAATTAAACTTTTTTTATATATATATTTTAATTAAAACAGGTCAATGAAGATTGGGAAAATAAGGGAGTGATTTACTTATTCTAGAATAACCTTTCTATTTTGACCACATTGGAAATAACCTAAAACCTAATTTTATTTTTGGTACAACTGTAGTGGTCAAATGACAGCACAAATCTTGTAGAAATGCCGACACTTTCCTATGTCTATTCCATGTACCTAAGAAATATCATCCTGTCACTCGGTTTCATCACAATCAAGCCAGTTAATTTGTCACGCGTAACACACGACAGTAATACACTGACATGTGAGGAGAAATTGCAGTATTGGTACTTAAGCTATTGTTTGAGTAGAAAATTAAACTCTAATCTTTGCAAAAGAGAAAATTGGTCAACAACATTTATTATATCGAACAACTTATATCTTGAAAGCGCTCAAATCTTCATGTGATCCTAGGGGTGTAGATTGTGCTAGGAAACTCTCTGAGACAAGCCTATGAATGCCTTGAGTTGTATAGAGCTAACGTCTAAGGTCGCTAACTAATTTTTTAAAACCCCCTCCAAAAATTTATTGCATTTGCTTGTCCTTTGTAAAATCCTGATTTTTTCGAATCAATATATTATATTTTGGATTTTTTTTTAAAAAATGAAATAATACATGACTAAGGTCAGAGATATCCGTTGACACTTCTATGTGATTCTCAAAGACAAGTTTCATTGGCCTACTAGTACCATAACTTATTTACTGTGTCACATGATCCTCATAGACATGTCCGACTTCAAAATTTTGGACACTGCCTCGTATGAGAAATAAAATTGGACTTAAAATGGTCACACAACGTGGTCAACCAAAGGTTACGGACCAAATTGGTCTTTTAAAGGTAACGAGACCAATTTGCAATGTATACAATAGATTGAGGATTAAGTTTGTAATTTTCTCACAAAGAAACTATACCGCTATTTTTATTTAAATATATAAATGGTTAAATACGCGTAGAAGAAGAGAGATAAAGTAAAGATCATAAAGAAAAACCATCAACAAACCACTGAATTAATTTAATCAATGGTCACTGAACTTTGCAATAGTTTACTACTTGCTCATCAGAATTTAAAAGGTTCTCTTTGCTCACTTAATTTTATTATAGGTAGTACTGCTCACTGAAATTTAAAAGATTACTCGTTACTCACTCAAATTTTAATAAAGTTACCCACAAGTCACTCATATCATTTACATCAATGTTATATATCGTAAAGTTTAGTGAGCAACGAGTAACTTTATTCAAATTTAGGAGAGTAATTAGTAATCTTTTAAATTTCGATGAATAAGTAGTAACTTATAGCAAAATTAATTGAGCAACGAATAACATTTTGAAGGTCTGTGAGTAAGTATTAAACTATAGCAAAATCCAATGACCATTCATCAAATTATCTCAACAAACTGCCAGTTTCTCTGCTAGAACTAGCCCACATTTAGTGCTTTAGCCATATCTTTTTATCGCTCTTTTTATCTTCAAAACATCACTCTGTTCTGTGGGAAAATTTCTTTCTTCGGTCTACACAAGCAAGAGGAAAAAGGAGCGAGGAATTTGATTTTCGAATTTGTTTCTGTTATGGAGTACCCCAGCATTGAATCAAAAGCATTGAAATCGAGTTTCCTCTCACGAATGGAAATGAAAACGAATTCACAAGTACTTCTTAACGATGATGGGTGGCGTCTCGCCGGAATTAGCGGCGGCTCGGGTGACGATTTTCCTGTTGAGGAGCTTCTTAATCTTGATTTTCAACCAGAAGAGCCATTTTTTCAAGAAGAAGAAGAAGAAGAAGTTTCTGTTTCAAAGCTCTCTTCTCAACACGGTCACTCCAATTCTTCGTCCAATTTTTCCGGCGCCTCCGAGTGTGATAATCTCCTCGCCGGCGAACTTTCAGTTCCGGTATTTTCAAAATAAATCTTTGGTTGCTTTACTTTTACTTTTCGCTTAAAGAAAAAGAACCCATTTTTTCAAATTTTTACAGGTTGAAGAATCAGAGAACCTAGAGTGGTTATCGCAATTCGTGGACGACTCTATATCAGGGAATTCTTTCTTATGTCCCACCGGGGATTTAACAGAGAAAACCAGAGAAATGCTTGACCAGAAAACGCCGGTTTCATGGTTTCCGGTGACGATTCCGGGAAAAACAAGGAGCAAACGGTCCAAAACCAATGGTAGAACTTGGCCTCTGACGTCACCGTCGGTAAGTACTACGTCGTATTCATCTTTTGGCTATTCCGCATACCCGGTTCAGGACACAGACAGAGACAGTTTTTCCAGCGTTGAAAACCCGCCGGCGAAGAAGCAGAAGATAAAACCTGCTGCTGAAACCTGTTCATTCTCCCAGACGGTTCGTCGGTGTACGCATTGTCATGTTCAGAAGACCCCACAATGGCGAACCGGACCGTTGGGTCCAAAAACATTATGCAACGCTTGTGGTGTTAGGTATAAGTCCGGCCGGCTTTTACCCGAGTACAGACCGGCTTGTAGTCCCACTTTCTCTCGAGATATTCACTCTAATAGTCACCGGAAAGTTTTGCAAATGCGGCAGAAGAAAGAGATATCCGGCCTTGTTGAACCCGGTTTGACTCCGATGGTTCCTAGTTTCTGAGTTCTAAGACGGTTTAATTGTGAACCGGTGACTCAAAAATCGGTCTAGTTGGTAGATCAGAGGGCATTTTAACGGAATTTAGGGAGGTTACAATTTAGGTTCTAATTTTCAAATTCTTTTATTTATTCATTTATGCAAAATTTTATATTCTTTTTTTATTGTAAAATAGAATACTTATAGATTAAAATGGAGTTTAGCATATCCCTTGGGGGTGGCCGAGTTGGTGGAGCAGGTGAGCGCGAAGACCGAATGTTGAGTTCGAATCCCCTGCCAACACTTTCACGGTCGAGCACATCGCACAGGGCTTGCCTGATGCGGTTTATCTCTCATGTGTGGTTTGCGGGCTATTGCACATGGAGTGATGTTTACCCAGTGCGCACTCACGAATAGCGACTGCAGATTCCTACGTCAACAAAAAAAAAGGAGTTCAACATTCATAAATCATTTCAATTTTAGATCAATGTTTGATAGAAATTAAAATCAAAATTTTAATAGATTTTGATTGATAAAAATTGATAAAATTGGTGTAAATCTTAATTTCTTGTATGGGTACAAATAATTCAAGACGGTGGTTTGAGCTGAGCCATTTTGTTTGGAGTTAGAGTAATGTTATTTAATTCTATTGGAATTACAATTTTAGTCAAGATGATGCATCAAATTAACGCCGCTTAGATTGAGATTGTAATCTCAATAGGACTACGTAGTATTATTCTTGGGGTTATTGCCTTGAGAAAATGAGGTATCAAGAGGATTTGGTGCATCCAAAATTCAAGTATTTGGACCCACCCATCTAACCATCTTGTTGCATTATCAATACTTGGTTCAAAATTCAAACATATAAAATTCATTTAAGAAAATATACATTTTCAATTACGACACACTTTTTTATGAATATATTTGTTGATGGTTCAAAAAATTGATTTTTATTATCACACTTTATTGGTAGGTAAAATCAGTGGCCTTATACGTTTACTACTATTTAACATGAAATGATGTGTTAACCGAATCATAATGAATTGATCGGCTCGATTTAAAAAAAAAGGAATATGAATGAAAGTTAAAACTATAGTACTCGTCAAAATATGTTCTACAATTGTTAGTAAACCTGCAAAACCCTTAAACCTTCCATTTTTGAAAAAAATCTACTTTTTTGTGTTAGCATCTGATTTGGTTGTAAGATATTATTATTAAGATGACTAATCTTCTGTTCACAATGGACATAAGATATCTTGTATATCGGTGTCACTTCATCGGTATTTTAATACCTATCGATGAGGTGGCAAGATCTCACCGGTGGACAAATATCTCCTGCTCACTATGCGTAGAAATAATAATAATATTAATCTTATCGGTGAGATGGTATGACTACATCTCGCCGCCTCATCCATGGACAAGATATATCATCTTCTTATTATTAAATTAACAATATAAATGTACACTTCTGGGCAAATATTGTCAATATAATATTGTAGTTGGAGTTAGATTACAAAAATAACCCTAATCTACAGACCACCAAAAGGAGAAAAGAATAAAACTGAAATTATTTGCAGGTTAAAAGCACTCAATTTTGCTTTACACGCAAAATTCACTGTCGTGTAACAAAAGCATAGTATGAAGTAGGAACCATATGGCATTCACTTTATTTGTTGGGGCGGGAGCCCGCAGGTAGCTTTGTACCCTGTTAGTGTTTGGTCGAATTAGGTCATGGAAGATTATTCATTTTTTGAGGGTTGTTTGCATAAAATTTTACTGTTACTTCATAAATCCACGTAGGATAAAATGATCTTATAGAATACATTGAGGACACGTGTCAACAAAAAATGACAGCAGTCTTTCCGCACGTGCGGACCTCTAATATCATTCATCCCCATGTTCCATCTGGGTGGAGTTGAGCCTTTAGGTTTAAGGAAAAGAACCAAGCCCGGCGAAGCCAACCAAACTCTTTTAATCGAACCTAACTACATAGAACGAATTGTATCTCAACAAACTTAGAACCATCGAAGCCACATCGAAGTTTTTCATCTTCTAGACCTTTGTTGGATCCAACATTTAGTTACAATAGGTCAAATTTAGCCTTGTTGGTGGGTCCAACATTTAGCTAGCATTTATAGTCGAGAACGTCAATTTTTCGGCTCAACTAGGTTGATTCGAGACAAATGGTGTCGGTTTCTTTATTTGATCAACACATTGTTTGTTAGGGCGAACTTATTAAGAATTTAAATACTTCAAATGTTCTAATAATATCAACATAATGACAAAATAAATTTAGATGTTTGAAGCAGGTCTTCCATAATCGGACTCAAATTTTCACACTAAGAGATTAAGAGATGAAAATAGAAGTAAAATAGAGAACAAGTGTATTTGATTATAAAGATGACCCAACCCAATGACCCACGTAAGATTATTTTTTGAGTATCGTAGCAAGACAAAATAGCTTACTGAATCTTCTGCCAATAACTTGCAAATGGATATATAAGGATAATAATTCTCTCTTTTTTTTGGCTTTAAGAAACAAGACTATTGACCATAACAATTTTTTTCCAACTTTATTTTAACAAATTCTTCGACCTCTAGGAGAAAAAGAGCCAAAGAAAGGGAGCAGATGTGAATTTAAACTTGCTGTTCTCAGGACAGGAAAGCAGTTTCCATTTACAGGAATTTGGGTAAAGATTTTGAAGATTCTACACAGGATGCAGCTATTAGTAACCACCAGTCGACCATAGGGCAGTGAAATCGTTCCGGCCTTGAACATATCGTCCATTGCACTGTCGACCTGACTCCAAATAAGAACACACTGGATTTATTCAAATTTGCAAACTAACGTACTTACATGCTTATTTGGAAGGGTAGAATGTACAACACGTTGGACAGTATTAAGGGTATATTATACTGTTCAATGCATTTCAATACTATGTACTAAACATGTCTGAGTATTATATAAAAGGCCAATTTGTTAGTTGACACTACCAAGCAGAAAATCAAAAAGTCAAAACCCCCAGAAACACAGCATCATTAAATAGGAGTTCCAACGTTTTACTGAGTTTTTATAACGACCAAATTGGATTGTAAAATGTCTAAATACTAGCATGAAATGACTATACAAAAGTCAAATTTTCAGTTAGGTATGTAGATAATCACAATATGCCCCTTTCCTGCATCGCCCTTTTCCATTGTAAGGACATACTATCTGCCTCCTATTAAAAGGTCTAGGCCCCCCTCTGCCGAAAGAGGCCTGTCCATTCCAAGGCCTTCCGCCACTAAAACCACCTGAGAATGGACCTCCACTAGGGTTTTGCTGGCCACCCCACATACCCTGGCCCCCGGCTGGTGCACCCCAATTTTGATTTATAAATCCCTGTAGTGGCCCTTGAAGAGGACCTCCTACTCCAGTTGGCAGCCCTTGAAGAGGAGCTCCAACTTCAGTTGGTGGCGGCCCCTGAACAGGAACTCCAACTCCAGGCAGTGGCCCCTGAATAAGAGCTCCATTTCCGGGTGGTGTCGCTCCCATTCCTACTGGTGGCCCCTGAATGGGTGCTCCTATTCCTGCCGGTGGACCCCATCCATGTACCGGCCCTTGAAGTTGAACTGCTGTTCCTGTATTGCCATTTGGACCACCCCAACTTGGAGTTGCAGCCCAACCAGGATGTGCATTTCCAGACACTGGCCCTTGAACAGTAGCTCCAGAATTTCCAGCAGGAACAACCCAATTAGAAGTAGTATTTCCAACGGGCTGCACTTGAACAGGTACCCAGTTCATGTTCATACTTCCTGGCGTTTGAGTCCCCCAGCTTGCATTAGGATTTGCTTGCATTGTACCCCAGCCAGGGGTTGTATTTTCAGTGCAAGGGGCATTTGCCATCCCAGTGGGTCGCATGTTGGATTGAATGCCAGAAATCGGAGGTCGCCAAAAATCAGGTTGAGGCATACCTGTGGTACCTGAGTTTGAGGAATTTCCAGCAGAATTCTGAACAGTTGACATAACTCCACCCCAACCATGAGCTTGTTGTCCATACTGTGGAATAGAAGCATTAGGCTCTACCTTATCACTAGAAACACTATCCGAACCACGTGTTTCTACTTGACAGTCTCGACTAATAACAGATTGAACTGGCTGGACGGTCATATCTTGTGTGGTAGACAGATGCCCATGCATCTGCACTGCATGTGGTTCACTAGTCACAGTTGACTTGGGCGTCTGACGAAAATCTACAGATTTTAGGCCACCTTGTTCAGGTTTAGGTGCTGGACTAGAAGCAGCAGCAGAAATCTGTTCTGAAGAAGCAGCAGAAGAATCAGTCATAAGTTGTGGCAAAGCTGCAGCAAGTGACTTGAGCACTGCACTGACAGCAGGATGTTGAGTTTCACCCCGGAGAGGGCCCCGTTCTCCTCCCGTCCAACCTCCATTACTTTGTTTCGGTGTAAGAGACGAAAGGTTTGATGAATCATTTCCAAAACATTTTTCAGTAGAGAGATTAGGGTTCTGCACAGGCTTTTGTTCAGCATTCGATCTCTTCATATCCAGGTGTAAGGAAGTTTCAAGAGTCTTGGCAGAATGATCAGACGAAATATGTGAATTATGCAGTTTATTTCCAACTTCCGGTAACTCTTTCCGATACTTCCCTGCCAAAGCATCAGACAGAAGTATAGAATCTTCTTGCTTTTCTGCAGTTCTCCAAATTCTTAGCTCTGTGGGGAAGTACCCTGTATTGCTCCATTTACGCAACTGCACTATGGAAAATGGTCCTTGTACTTTTCCAGAAGGATCTTGATAAAGCCACATCTTTTCGGTTTCATTGATCTTGACGGCAGTAGAAGTTTCTACTAGCCCAGAAGAGACAGGTGCTGGGGAAGTGAGCAATGAAACAGCAGAAACTGCGACATTCAGTTCAACAGATTCAGAATTAGTAGTTGAACTCAGCTTCTCCAAATTGTTAGATTCTTGGGTGCATGTGTCTCGCTCTCTTCCTTGATTCCATGAATTTTCATTAACTTTCTCGACAATTCTAATAGCATCACTCGAAATATTTTTATCAGACAGATCTCTGCTTAATTCCCAGTTCTTATTTGAATTTTTTCCAGAACCGCTCCAAGAATCTACCGCAGAATACTCACTTCCAGGAGAGATTAGTCCGCTTTCTCTCCTGCTAAAACCAGAACCTCCAGAGCCCATGTAAGCGTCTGGAGCCCATGTAATGTTTTAGAATTAGAACTTCATAATCATTACTGTCACATGATAGCAAATTAGAAAAGAAGGTAGGAAAAAAGAAAAAAAAAGAAGAAGAACAACCTCTTAGACTTTCATCAGTTTCACTGCCATCGTCATCAGACTCATAGCTTGGATCCATTTTTGGATCTACGTGTATTTCAGGAATTTCCTCCAGTCTACGTCGACGCTCATCAGGGGTCTTCAAAATCTGTAATTTCTCCACACATTCTCTAAGCGTGAAAATACGTCAAGGATAACTAACATTTCTAGAGATAAAAACAAAGTCAGAAAGAGTACTGAAGGTAAAGCCACATGAAATGATGATTGCCACTGGACCGATACATGATTGTTCACAACAGCCAACGTTCTAAGAGATCAACTGTTACTAAAAGTGGGGTCTACTAAGCTTCAACCTTCATATGCATAATCTGCTAATTTTCTGCAAATTTGGAAAGTTGAAAAACAACTGATTTTGCCCCAGATCAGAGAATTTTAGCACTTCTATTGTGATGGTAAAACATGCCAGAATTGCAGACCTACAAAAGATATTACGTCATTCCTCTTGAAAGCAACTTTTCATACTTCATGAATAGAAGTTAATTTGGCATCCAGTACCAGACATTCAAACAACATCAGGTAAAGCAAGGATAAAAGATCTTCCCAATACCCAAGGCCAAGGGTAATAAGCTTTGCAACCAATAAGAAAAAAATTGTTTAAAAAAAATAAAGCCCTGAATCACATAAAGGACATCATTTTGCATAGAACTTACAGTAATTAAACTGTAATGGAAAGACAAGCAAATGCATATCTTGTTCCAGAGAAACATAAAACTATAAACTTAATAAAATCAAGGGAGAAAGGATATTCCTTCCTACGCCCNAAGGACATCATTTTGCATAGAACTTACAGTAATTAAACTGTAATGGAAAGACAAGCAAATGCATATCTTGTTCCAGAGAAACATAAAACTATAAACTTAATAAAATCAAGGGAGAAAGGATATTCCTTCCTACGCCCTAAATCACTTGCTCGATCACACAGATGACCAAGCCGCAAAACCTCGGATTCCAGCCACTGCACAGCACCATAATGAAATAACAAAACAGGATAGAAAGAAGGCATATACATCAATAAATACTACTGTTACAGCAATATACTAAAGAAATCCACTGGAAAGAAAAATGTGCATCACATATCAACAAAGAATCACGGACCTCAACAAAATGAGTGCAAAAACCATCAAATTTAAGATACTATCCAAAACCCAAGAAATCATTCAGAAACTTCAATAGCAAAGAAAATTGGCATGCAAAAGTCAGCCTATAGTACATAAAATATGGAACTATTTTCCGTCCTATTGTCTCCCTTTTCCAAACATTTTAATTCAAACTTTGCATTTTGCACTTCATTATTCTTGCGTAGGAAGTAAAATGGTGGTTAATTGCAGAATGCATCAAAGGGAAAATACAAACATGAAACCCTAAGAATAAGAAAAGAGAAAAAAAGAGTTGGAGACACTGTTATCAAAAGCAATCAAGGCTTATCCCTTGAGGCACCTTGTGCAAGGCATTCTTTAGAAGCCCCAAAGCTTACACTTTGAGTGCCTTTGTCAAGGATTATGCCTTACCTTACTTGAGCATACGCCTGAGGCATGGCCTTAGGGTGGTTGAAGCATGCGACAGAAACTTCACTCTTCTTTTAGTTTACATTTTTCTTCTTGTTGTCATTTTGTTTTCTTTCATTTGAGTTTCTTGGTCTGTTAAACTCAAAACAAGCAATATCTTAAATAATTGAACACTTGTGTCGTCAGTTTCC
>CAIGRP010006626.1:0-17222 GCA_903798385.1 Fraxinus cuspidata
GCACTAGTTGTAGGATTGTAGCACTTGAAGTAGTTCACTGTCTTAACCATCTTGATCTCTGTTTACAGCATGCAAAAATGAAATTGGCAACTCAGTCCACAAAAAATTACTATCCAAGTGCAATAACATATATTAATGGATATGCCTAGTTCCCTTTAGCCTTTTTTAGTGTTCATCTAAGTGCATGTCTGGCAAAGATAATTTTTTAAGTTGGAACATACATTTTACCAATTTTGTAAAAGCCGCTTATTATTTAGGCATATTCCATAGGACCCACAACTACGCACTATAACTAAATACCAAAGAAAATAAACTAAACTACAAAAGATTTATATAACATACAATCAAGTTTTCAAGAGTTGGTAATTAAAAACTTAATAATTTCCTTTAATAAGGAGAATGTTGATTTTATCAGCAAGATTTTACCCAGTGTATCAGTAATTTGCAAAAATAAAAATAAACATAAAAAATCATTTTTTTATGAGAATGGGTATTTTGTTTGCAACATTTCATTCAATTAATAAACTACAACATGCCGAACATGATCCTCCAATGCCTTAAATACAAGATCATCAAAGCGAACATTTGGCATCTAGTGGTCAGTTCAACCATAGAACAAAATTATTTGACAAAAACTAAATCATAGCATTTTTGGTTGATATAAAGGAGATGATCAACTGTATTTCTTTTGTTGTGTTCAACAGGAAGTTCATTTGAATTGTAGGGGTCCAAAAAGGTAAGTGAATTAAGGTATCAACAACTTTCCGGATAGAAAAGCAAAAAAATAAGAAATAAATAATTTGGCTTTAGGTAGAAATGTGATGAGAACCAAAAGCAGACACACGTGTATTCATTTTTATGCCAACAAGAAACCTAGCTTACTCAAGGCAAAACTATCTGACCGAAAGCCACAACAAAAGCAGTGTGTATGCATTCGGCCATAAAATAAACTCGATCGCATAATTCAAAGAGCCCATTTCAATCAACAATTTGCATTCAACTTATAAAATTTTATCAACTAGTTCTTACAATACTCTTTTAGGGACATCATACATTCTAGTTTTCAATTAAACATTAAGAGTGACATACACAAGAAGCAAAAAGACTTCTATCCAATCAATATGTTAGGTATTTAATGTAATTGGCAAGTATGTGAATAAAATGACTTAAATTGATATGTTGTAAAAGTCAAGGAGTAATGAGCTAATAGTATAGAGTTGTGTTATATTAGGTCTAGGGTTCGAAAGTGGAAAAACGGCACCGTAATTTTGCTAGACTGTTGCCAAGACTTGGCTCGAGCATTAGAAATAGTAACATTGTCGCTAGCCTGTCGCCTCTACTTCGCTTAAGCGACAACCTATTGCTCGACTGTCGCTTAGCCCTTGCTCGAACGACAGTGCTATCCTGAAATTTTTAAATTCGTTTTTTAAAGGCTTTTTGTCTTACTTATTCATTCCTTAACTTAACCTATAAATATCAAATGCCATAGAACATTTTTTCTAAGGTTAATCATTGAGCAAACACTTAGTTTTTCAAATTATCTTCATCAATTACTCTTCAACCTTCATATTCACATAGTGATCTGTTCTAGGCGGTGAGAAAAACATCAACTTCATAATCTAAATACCAATTGCTGATTCCTTCATATCTGTTATAGTTTCCGAAGATGAAGGGAAGATGACTTGTGTTCCAGTCGTTGAAGAATGCAGTGTCTTTGTGCATTCACAGGAGATAGACGATTTTACAAAGTTAAGCGTTGCTACAGGAGAGCGCAATCCAGGAGAGCTTTGAAAAATACAGCTGAGAGTTGTTGTAGGAGTACAAAATTTAGGAGAGCTGTTGGAATTAAAGTCACAGATAGTACGTGTCATCGTTTAGTCTGGTAGACTGTAAGTTATAAATCTTTTATAGTGGATTGTTGATTATTGACCGGCAAAGTGCCCAGAGATTTTACCCAATTGGGTTATTCGTGATCAATTCTGTGTAATTTATTACTTCATAATTGTTGTAATTCAACATAGGAAAATATGAACTACATGTTTAATCATCTAGAAAATAATTAATAGTGACTTGTTGTTATTTAATACCGATAAAGTGTGCTTGCATAAAGTGCCTCTAAGTTCTTCATTGCAATAAACACTAAAATGAACTTTTTTATATCTATCTCCAATCATTACATCCTCAACCACATCAAATAATCCATTTTTCTCGTCAACACAAGTAATTTCACAATATAATTTCCCAGTCAACTCTTTTTGAAATTCTTTGAACTTTGAATTAGTGTATACAACATTTCTATTCCATAATGTGTTACACGCGGAATCATTTTAGCAAAAGATTGAAGATCCTACCTTTGTTTTCAAAGCATTATCATATTGCTCGACAAATTGCTTCAATGTTGTCTTTGAGTTAACACAATCATCAAAGAATGGATTCAAGTTCTCGCTACATTGCGTGGTTGACTTACCAGCCCAAAATGTGTCATTTACAAATGTAGAAACCCAACGATGCCTATCTTTATACAAATTACCTAACCACACATTTTCACGAAGATTGACCTCACTAAAAAAATGCTCCCATTTTTCTTAAAATTCTTCTTTCTCCAAAGATCCATAAACAATATTATGCAAGACTATTTTTATTTTCTCATACTGCTTATAGCCCCTTAACTTCTATTTTACCTTTTTCATTATATGCCACAGACACCAATGATGTTGAGTATTAGGAAATATAACCTCAATTATGTTCTGCATAGCTTTATCTTGATCTGTAATTATAGCACTCATTGCGCGTCTAGACATACATGATTGCCAAGTACGAAACAACCAAATAAATGTAGTAGTGTCCTCATTCAATAATAATCCACATCCAAATAAAATTGGGTGTCCATGGTGGCTCACACCTACAAAAAGGTTCAAAGGGCATGTCATACTTATTTGTCAAGTATGTACTATCAAAGGTAACCACATCGCCAATTTCTTCATAAGCAGTCCTACTCCTTGTATCAGCCAAAAATAAGTTTCTAAATGCTCTTTCAATGCTACGTAGAACAATGACTCATTCGATTTTTCCAAGAATAGTGATGAAAAACAAAGCCAATGAAGCTTGGGAGGTCCTAAGAAAAGAGTATCAAGGAGATTTGAAGGTAACATCCATTAAACTCCAATATTTTAAAATGGAATTTGAGAATATGAAGATGAAAGATAATGAATGCAAGTTAAAGAATTTTTCTGATAGATTCAATGAACTTGTAAATCAAATGAAATCATATGGCAAGAATGTTTCAATTGCAAAAATGATGGAAAATCTGATGAGTTTGCCCCAAAAATTTGATCCACATATGGCTGTGATTGAAGAAATAAAAGATTTAGAGAAGTTGGAAGTTGATGAATTGATGAGTTCTTTGAAATCATTTGAGCAAAGATTAAATCCATGCTCCAAAAGGTGAGATTGCAATTCAATCTAAACTCAATGCTGGTCCTAAGAATGTTGAAACACGATAATATGGTGGTGAATCAATGAGTAGAGGTGGAAGAAGTAGTAAAGGAAGATGAAGGAGTCCAAGAGGTCGAGGTAGAAGCAACCGTGAAAGGAGATTTAATCAAGAAGATTCATTACAAGAGTGTTAAATTTGCAAGAAAAGAAACCGTCATGAAAATTATTGTTGGTTCAAAGGAAGCCATAATGCCACAACTATAAGAGCTGGTTTGGGCATTTGAAAAGAGATTGTAGAGAAAAGAACACTCAACAAGATAATTGTGCACCCGAAAAGGAGAACGAATCGAGCTTATTTTATGTAGCGACCGAAAACAAAATCTCATTTATTTCATTTTGGTACATCGTGTTAGTTTTGAGATGTTGAGGGACTAATATGAAAATAAGTTTTGACGTCGTTATTTTTATTCAGTTTTGGGCTTGTTTAGAAGCTCATTTTAATTGGCGAATTTTGGACTCGAGAAAAGTTATTTTAGATAAGTTAGGCCTAAAATATTGTAGTTGAAAAGAAATCATATTTTAACTAATGTTAATCAAGCAATTAACATTTTTGTAACCACGTGTGTCCCAATGATTTGAATTTGACATTTTGATTTTTGAATTTGAATGAAGGATAATTTGTATTAGTTTTCCATTCGAATTCCTCGCAATCTAAATAACCAATTTGATCGTTTAATATTTTTGAATTTCGATGAAAATTATTTGAGATTTGTTATATGTGATTTAATTTTGTAATTAAAATTAAACAAGAATTTGGATTAAGTTAGTTTTTGGAATCATGCAAATCCTAAACTCAAAATATTCTCAAGACTCCTATTTTCAAAGACCAACTTATACGTGTTTAGTTATAATTCAAATGATACACATATTTTTGTTTAAGTTATAGTAAAACCTAAAATTTGTTAAAGCCCTATCCTAATACTAAAACAGGAAGGTATTCCTATTCGAAGTCTACCATTTGAAAACCCATTTTCATCCGACTTTCGATGATAGACGGCTTTCTTTTAAATACACACAAATGCTTCTTATTAGAAAATACATACAAAGATACCACACTAGAAAGAAAGCATTTTACGTCTAAGATTTTAGAAAGGAGTCGACGTAGTCACTGCCTTAACACCACAAATTAAGGTAGGATCCTTACACTAAGTTGATCATTATATGAATTTAATTTTCATTCATACATGTTATTCATTATGTTTGATCATGAAGTATGTAAAGTAGTATGTAAAGTTGTTCTTAAATGTCAATGTCATAGAAATTATATATTTAGCCGATGGCCGTAGAGGCTCATTAGAGCTAAATTATATGTTTAACTAATGGTCCTAGAGGTTCATTAGAACTTTAAAAGATTATATGTTTAACCGATGGTCGCAATGACTCATCAGAACTTTAAGTATATTGTTCGGTCATTGATTTACTTATTAATGGAAATATATAAAAATATGTGACTAGATGCGTGATTATTATGTGTATATAGCCTACGTAGCCTACTAAGTATTTCTTTGAGATGCTCGTTCCTATATAATATTTAATTTTTCAGAGTAATTGGAGATCTTGCAGTGGCTCGACATGAATGACATATTTATTTTAGAGAAATTGATTTCTTATGTTTTAGGCTGTCACTTTTTATATTTAATAACTCTTGTGGTCTCCAAAGATTTGTAGTTTAAGTTAACATTTTGAGACGGTAAAGTTTAATGTTTGGACACAAGTTTTCAGCATTCTGCCATTGTCTTTTTATTTCGGTCTGTATATTTAGAATTCAACATGTTTTTAATTAGAAAATGACCATTTATGACTTATCTATCATATCCAACTAAAAACAGGTTGATAGGAGTTTCATGGAATTTATTATAGCATTTTTAGTATACTGCGAGGTCATGTTTGGGAAACATAGACCAACTTATTTGAAAAATAATTTTGTGCTTCAAACGTCGTCGTGCAACCGGAGAAAACTGTTACATACTCTCTGCTAAATTTTATATATTGTATTTATGTGTGTTATATACTCTGCTAATTTGTTTATAAATGTTTGCCTAGGCTTGCTAGGTCAAATAAATTTTGTAAACTCACTGTGCAACCACAAAAAACTGTTTTTGCTTGCTGTTTTTTTTTTTTAAAATAAAAAACTCATTTCAAATCATATTGTTCCATATTTTTCTAAGTCCATATGTTGAACATCGTTAAGAATTTACAATATTTATTAACAAATTCAAAATTTAAAACTTTTCTATAATCTCATATTTGAAAGATTTACGTTAAAAAAATTCAGTTTTGGTAATGCTTTGGGTTACCGAATTTGGGGCGTTACATTTTATGCCTCTTTGAATGCACAAGGATCACCAAATGATTCATGCTTCTCAAGTTCAAATTTCTCAAAGTAACAAGAAACTCAATGATTTTTGGATAGTGGATGCACCAATCATATGATGTCGAACGAAAATATGTTACTTGATATGGAAAATTCGAATTCAAATTCAAAAGTGAGATTGGGAAATGAAGATTTAGTAGATGTGAAAAGAAAACTAGCAATTGGAGTCGAAACAAAGAAGGGTTTAAGACTTATTCGGGATGTCATTCATGTGTCGGATTGGGTCAAAATTTACAAAGTGTTGGACAGCTTTTAGAGAACAGTTATTCCCTACATTTTTTAAGCTGATACTTGCGTTATTCGTGATAAAAGAGCTGGTAATTTTCTCATAACAAAGCTGAAAATGAAGAATATAAGCTTTGCCTTAAATTTTAAACATTTGATTGACAAAACTTTTCGAATGGTGGCTATGGACTCATGGTTATGGCACCAAAAAAAACTTGGTCATTTGAAGTTTCACGGGCTGAAATTATTGCTGCAGAAAACATGGTGTGGCTTCCATAAACTAATGAAAGATCTGAAATTTATGAAGGATATGCACTTCTAAAGCATCACTAGCAACTGTTTCCAAAGGGAGTAGCTTGAAGGGCAAAAGAGGCCACTGTTGAATTGGTGCACACAGATGTATGTGGACCGATGCATACACCATCTTACTCCCAAAATTGGTTATTTATTGCCTTTATTGACGATTTTACAAGAATAACTTAGGTTTATTTTATGAAGACAAAAATCTGAAGTTTTTTTAATTTTTAAAAATTCCAAGATTTTTGTTAAGAAATAAAGTGATCATTTCATAGAAGATTTGAGAAGGTATATAACGAGTATGCTTCAAAAGAATTTAATAGATTTTGTCAAGAAGAAGGTGTTGAAAGACAATTAACAGTTGGCTATACTCCATAACAAAATAGGGTATTGAAGATGAAAAATTAGAGCATAATGGAGATGGCAAAGGTTATGTTACATGAGAAAGCTTCAAAGTTTATTTTTTTATTTTTTGGGCTGAAGCTGTTTATACAACTATTTATTCAATAAATAGGTGTCCAACAAAGGTCGTGTGGAACAAAATGCCGATAAAGGCTTGGAATGGGAGAAAACCATCGGTGGAGTATTTGAAAGTGCTGGGGTGCATTTACTATGCTCAAGTAACAAAAGATAAGCGGTCCCTAACTTGATGAGACAAGTGAAAAGTGTATTTTCATTAGCTATAGCTCCCCTTATGCTCAAGTAACTATACACGTTTAAGATCAAGAAAGTTATCATCAGCTGTGATGTGCTATTTGATGAGAATCCTACATGGAATAGGAAAAATGAAAAAGGTAAAAAAAATGTCGTCGTCCCACCAACTTTGCCTAAAAATCCAGTCAATGATAATATGGAAAATGAGAAAATTCAAGTCAACCAAGCTGTTAGGTCTAAAAGCCTTGGCAAGTTCTGAGACCAAAATATCATTTAATTGAGTTGTAATTAGGGTTGAGTTGTCGAGTGTTAGTAATTGGTTATATAGTACTTGATGTAAGCTCAAGAAGGTCAAGCAAGATCTAAAAATGCTTAAAGAACGCCAAGTGAACACTCGAATTTTTTTTCAGAGACTGACCGTCCAAGGGGTGCTCAAGCGGCCAATTTACTGGCCCTTGGCCTATAAAACCCTTTTACAGATCTCCTAAATAATGCCTCTTCTCCTATATTGCACATAACTTTTATTTAAAAGTCACTCTCCTCTTCAACCTTTAAACAATCCCAAATGACCTATAACTCTAAAATACTACGAATACATAATGAAAATCTGAGTCTATGGTATGTTGAGCAAATATACATGGAAGAAAAGATCTTTTTGAAGAACGGACAATTGATTTCCATAATTATGTTGCCTTAACCACAATATCAAAACACCACAAAACCGTCTACCAAATAACCTTTAGAGTTCTATTGATTAAGAGAGGCGGCCAAAGCTTTGGTTAGGGAAGAACAATTTTGTTCTTGGTGATCCATAAGGGGAGAAGAAGTCCAGAGGTTCTAGAGCTGGTGTTGGAGTGCACAACTGAGGAAGTCAACGTATACTAAGCTTTAGTTATGTCTGGACTAAATTTGTAAGTTCAATTTTTTCTAGTAAATAGAGGTTTATTTTTTATTTTATTTTTTTCTCTTAAAGAATTCTTTAAGGGTTTTTCATTCATAAAAAGTTCTTTTCGTTATTTACTTTTATGCTTGAATGATTACTACGCTTTAAATTGAGTTTAAATCATGTAGATTTAATAATTTGTGACTTGTTGCAAATTATTGGTAGTTAAAGACCTTGTACGGGCTCAAACAAGCTCCGAGGATTTGGTATAGTCAAATTGATGACTATTTTTTGTAACATAATTTTTTCAAAAGTACCTTATACGTGAAATATCGAGCTAACACACATATACTTGTTGATGATATGGTGTTTATTAAAAATAATGCAAAAATGATTGTAGAATTTACAATTGACATGGCGAAAATATATGAAATGGGTGATTAAGGGCTACTACATCATTTTCTTAATATAGAAAATAAACGAGATGGAAATAGAGTGTTTATTTTTCAAATCAAATATGCGGAAAAAGTTCTTAAAAAACTCAAAATGTTTGGACGTAAAACTGTTGAAAATCCACTTGTTTGCAATAAGAAATTGATGAAGGATGATTGAGAAAAGAAAGTGGGTGAACTCTTTATAGAAGTTTGATTGGAAATTTCTTTTATTACCGCAACAAGATCGTACGTCATGTATGGAGGAAGTTTAATTTCAAGGTTCATGAATAGCCCAAACCATAAGCACTTTGGTGTGGGAAAAAAAGTTTTGAGATATATTATGGGGACAATAAATTTTGGGATCAGATTTGAGAAATTTTTTTAAGTGAAGTTAAGAGGCTTTTTTGTCAGTGATTGGGGAGATTATATTCATGACATGAAGAGCACCTCTATCCAAGGAGCAACAATCGGTTGCTCAATCCTCAGTTGAAGTCGAATATGGTAGCTGGAAAAATATAAGCATTTAATAGTTCTTTTGATAAATTATAGCCTAATTTATCGTGTATTTCGTTTATTAGATATAACTCGATGATTGGAAGCAAAATTGAAAGAAAGAAGCAAACATTTGAAGAAAATGGCAAAATCTAAAGTTTAGGGACCTAATTGCAACTTTTTAAGTTGATTTAGACCATTGGATGCAATTAAAAGTTAAATTACCGAAATTGGAAGAAAAATGGACTCAATTGAATCTAGAATCAAATCTAGGGACCAAACTGAATGAGCCTAACAGTTACAGTGGCACTGGGGCGCCACTGGAACCAATGCATGCGCGCCAATTTGCATTAAAACAAGCAGGAGTTTAAGGAAGCAAATGGTGTGGCTGCAATCAGAGGACTGAAGCGGCCACACCAACAAATTGTTCGTTGCAGTAATCCTGTTTTGTGTAGAATTCCTCTTTAACACCAATTTTAATGCCAATTTTCGAGATCTATAAATACACATACATCTAAGATACCTCTCATACACTATTTTCATCGATTATTACAAGAAGAGTGAGGCCAATTCATAGATCTTTTGAGAGAATTAAGGGGCAATTGCAAGATTTTAATTCTTTGAAGATTCAACCTTGATCATTGGACAAAAAAGAGAAGAAACAATTAGAGATTCATCAAGAAGCCACTTAAGAAATTTAAGATTTCAAGGTTCATCATCTTCCTTTCAATTTATCCATAATCTGGGTTATATTCTTCCAATTAGTTATGATTTCTTGTGATTTTGTAATGCTAGACTATGATTTTAATTACTAAGACCTAGATAACCAATTATAACGTTTTAATATAAATTCGATAATTTGAAGCCCAATATGTATTCACCGTTGGATGATTGTTATAAAATTTAATGACTTTCAATTACTCGAATACTAATTGGATTGATTGTGAATTTTATTGTTTTCAAGAGAAACAGTAGGATAGAAAGCACTTTATAACAACCACTGTAAAGTTCAATAGTGGAAAAAGATACACCTCGTGAGTTGTGATTTACATGATTTCTATATATGTCATATTTTCATGTTCGCATCTTTCATAAAAAAATAGGAAGGTCAAATGAGATGATAGATTCAATTAATATTGAGAGATGCTTTTAATTAATATAAGAATATTGATCAACAAGAATGTACACATATTGTGATGTTATTTAATTGCATTGAAACAAACTATTAAGCGGGATGCGAGGTCTTAGTAACTTATCATCTAAATTTACAAAAATCCATAATTTGATCATTAAAATTGTTAGTCAAATTATTTAGTTAGTATAAATTCTTCAAACAAGTTTTGCTACTCGATTAAAGTTAACATTAATTGACTCTAAATTAAATATGTGATCATCGTGGGAATGATACTTTATTCCTCAATTCATTATTTGTTCGTGATGCCGTAAATTTATGGGAAATTAAACGATCAAGTTTTTGAACATATACACCAATACAACAAGAATCCAGTCATGACCCATGGCCATGTGTTTCCCTATTTAACACATTTATAAAGACAGCTAAATTGCAGGGAATTGGGGATCGATCAGTAAATGATTAGTTTTCTATGACTTTAAGGTTTGTGGTAACATGTTTGAGCATCTCCAATATTGAATTGAATGGCGAGCCACCTTATATCATTTTCCGCTCTGATTTTCAGTTTTTCACATTTTCTCGCATTTTCTTGCCTTCTTTTTCATCCATCAACATCCACAACATATTCTCTATTTCTTTACACGTCACTACTTTTTTTGTGGGTAGCACCCGAGGCCTGACAGCAATCCCAATCTTCTCTACAAGATAGGTGGCGTTACGTTTTTGCTAGGTGTAGAGCGGCCATGCAATCATTGATACCCCACTACATATGCTCTCTACAGTTGATGGAGTTCCACCCACAGTGTGTCATAAATGTTGACACTTGGTATTCAGTAGGGTGTTTTGAAACATTTTATTGTTAGGGTGATCCGGGACTACGCAGACAAAAGAACTTTAAGAAGAATGAACTTTTGTCAATTGTTTAAATTAATTTGCTTCTTAGAAACAGGGCCTATCATATAAGGAAAACTTCGTATTGATTATCAAGGCACGAATATTGTAGAATAAAGTAGGTGAAAGAGATGAGCCAGGTTTCTTCACGAATTTCAAACTGTAACTTCATAAATTCTAAAACCCAGCTGGGATTCTCAAAAGCTGGTAAACAAATTGAGACCAAGGCTATGCATAACCTTGGTGATGAAGTAAATAGCTAATTAGCTGGTGGAAAGGCTGCGTGGTCACCACTTGAAATTTATGTAGCCTTTCACCTCACATCTTAGCACTATAGCAGTTTTATCATTCCATGTTCGTGGCTAATTTCATAGGGTCATTCAAGTTCACAAAATCAGGTTCTTGGTATCATTGCGAAGGTCTCATGGAGTACTTTAATAAATCATTACTGAAACCAAAATTGTTAAGCTCTACGAAAGTTATACTCAACTAAAGTTGACAACTTTAATTCGTCTCTTTCGATTTTTATCTCAATGTCACCACTTTGTTGCATCTTAGGCACATTTATTCTAATCGAATGGATAATTCCAAGCACCTTTACGAAGTACTCATTGAGGTCGACATTTCCGTCTCCTCGAATTAATAAATGGCCACAGGGCAAGACTAATGTACTTCTTGAACAATTATGCTACACAAATAGACTCAGATAGAATCAAATATAGGGAGACACGAGTCAACACATGATTGAACAGTTTGAAAAAAAAAAAAACTCCCAAACAGGTGCTCACAAGTGAGTATGTCCATCTTTTTTTTTTTGTCTTTGGACCTGTTCAATCATCATTATTCTTTCTTGAAACTGAGCCTTCAATTCATTTTCATACTATATAAATATATGTACATATGGTAATCCCAAAAATAATTATGGGGTACAAAAGTATATAGAAGATTTGGGATGTTACAATATTACTTGTGATCTCACAAATTCTGTGGATAAAATTGATTTGACGTTCTATAAATAATTATATGCTCAAAGTGTTGATCTTTAGTTCAGTGCGATAATGCTTTGTGCTGCAGTTAGGGGCAGATAGAGGGGTCGACCCCAGCCCATATCCGCTTTTTTTTTTTTTCCTATAATGCATAGTATCCTTTATAGTATTTTATTGTAGAATGGTGAATGGTTAATTTTTGTGTTAAAAACCTATAATGAAACTCATCATATTTGAATGGTTATGCAATCAATTTATTAACACAAAAACTCAATTTTTCTAACACTTACTAAGCCTCTTATGTTTTACATGTTAACAAGGCAAGAATTCTCTTTGTCATTCATTGGCAATATATTAGCAAGATTAGTTATCATTTTTGTGTAGTCGAAATTTTGGTGTATAATTTAGGACAAGAAAGAGAAGATTTTGCCCTTGTAGTTTGAATTTTACTGCAATCTAATCCATAAACCTGTTTGTGTTTTCAATTTGACTATTGTTGATCTCAAATTTTGTACTTCCAACATGACCAACATATCCTAAGGCTTCTCATGTCCACGCAATTCTCATTTCTGCACACTTGGACAAAATATTAGTCACACATGGCTTCGTCTGGTAGTGGAGTTGGCCGCACGCACTTTACAGTCAATTCCGTTGGGGATATAAATGTATGAGTGTGGGAGGCATTAGACGCAGGCCTTCAATGTAAGAAGGTGGTCGACTTTGGGGTATATATAGAGAATAATAAAAGAGCAAAGTTGTAAGTTGAAATCATAAACTTGCATTACCTTTGGAATGACACATTATATGAGCTTTTATAATAGAAAATGACTAAGGTTGACTATAGGATAAAAGCATATGTGACTCCATCCACTCGAATGAGACATCTTATCAAAGGCATCAATCACTCATAAACATTGAATGCTAAAACCATTTTGTTGGCCATAAACTTGACATTGTGCTTTAGACTGGATCTGGTCGATGAATTAGGGTGGCGGTGCCAGTGAATTGTCATATCAATCACGTACAAAAAGATTGCATAGAGGATTTCTTGCTAGCCTCCCTTTTGTGGCTTCTCCCGTGACAAGGGTTCAGTCTTTTGTAAGGGGGTTTGGCCGAGCCAAATGGGTGCGGCTTCTTCATGGGTTCGATCAACCGCTTCTTATCATTTTGACGTGGAGCGTAGGCACCTAGGTTTGCTCATCACGTGATATTTATGAGGACTCACCGTGCAAGATGTAAAAATAGTCCCCAAATTTCATGTATGGTTATTTATATAATACGTGGACTTTGGAGTTAACGGTTTCATGTTTTTGCGATGAAAACAGTAGCGTTAGCTTAATAGTCCCCGAAGTCCACATATATTTATTTATATAATGCGTGACCTTTTGAGTTAAGAGCCTATTGATGTAGTTGAAGCATGGGATACGTCAACAAAGTCAATAAATATTTTGATTTATCTATTTTATTCTATAAAATCGAATAAGGTTGTAATCTACATAGGCAAGGCTCTGGTAAAGAGGTCGAGCCTGTTGATGCAATTGAAACTCGTGCTAAGGCTAAAATGCACACAAGTGAGGCCCTTGCAATAGGGCGAGCCTGCTCATATAGTTGAAACATATGATAAGATTGAAATTCACACAAGCGAGGCCCATGCAAAGAGGGCGAGTCTGTTTATGTAGTTGAAGCCTATGATAAGATTGAAATGCACACAGCTGAGGCCCTCGCAAAGAGGGTGAGTTTTTTGATGTAGTTGAAGCTTGTGATAAAACTGAAATGCTCATAGACGAGGCCTTTGTAAAGAAGGCAAGCCTATTGATGTAGCTGGAGCCTGTGATAAGGCTAAAATACAAATAGACGAGATCCTTGCAAAGATGGCGACTCTATTGATGTAGGTGAAGTCTATTTTAAGGTTGAAATGTATATAGGCAAGGTCCTTACAAAGAAAGCGAGCCTATTGATGTAGTTGAAGAATGTGATAAGGCAGAAATGTACATAGACGATGCTTTTGCAAAGTGGGCAAGATTGTTGATGTAGTTTTGAGAGGACATTGATAGGACCTATGCTACAATGATTTAGAAAACTAATCCTATTTCCAAGATGCGGTATCGAGACAGTGTTGCATTTACCAACATACACATTGTGCGCACAGTAAAGGTACAATGGTGACAGTTTGTTACCTTTGGTAGAGTCGATGCAAGTTACACGTGCGTGCTTAGCACAACTTGATCACAATCATTTATTTTATCTTTCAAATGGGCGCCTTTTAGGTCCAACGGTTCAGATGAGCGGTACAAGTATTAAATTTGCTATTCATCCAACGGGTGAGGCTTGCTTTGATTGCTTATAAAAGGACGTCTTTGCTTATTTTAACAATTTTTCCACTTTACGAAATCCTTTGAAGCAAGAAAAAGTGTTTTGCATTTCTCCGACGATACCTGAAATCAACGTCCACGACCAATTAGGTTTCCAATTTTTTATCCGTTTGGTGTTTGTTTAAAGTAAACAACCCTGTTTTTCTTTCATTTGGCTAAAATATTCATCAAATGGCCTCTTCTTCAAAACTAACACCTAGGGGGTTCTGGTGGTAAAACTGACATGGCGTTGACGTGCACTAAGGCTAGTCTACCTCTAATAGTTCCTAGTGAGAGGATTATAAAGACGATGGGGCCCCTCCCACATTATATGGATGATATAGGAAGGTCCAAAGGTAGGGGGGCCTCTTTGTGGCCGACCTGCATCTAGGGGAGCGAGCTAGCACCATTTAAGGAACAGTATAAGATCCTAAATACAATTGAAATATTTGTTCCGACCCCTAACAAAATAGCTTGTTTTCCCAAAGAGGATTGTGTAGAAGTGAGATAGGACATTTTGAGTGCTAGGATGAATTTACTTTTACACCATTTCTATAGATATATACTTGGGTAGTATAACTTAGTCCCTACCCATCTTGTGCCCAATGCTTGGAGCTAATTGGCAAGGGTCTTTCTTTTTTAGAAAGAGGTCATTCTTGATGAGGATATACATCCTCACATTTTTCAAAGCCTTTTCCAGCCTCGGATCTCTACTTGTATGGAGGATTGTAAAGGGTGGTATTGTATGAACCCATGGGGTCTACATTCCCCCTTCATTTTGGCACTCCGACCTCAATAAAAAACTAAATGTTTGGTTCTGGATGAGGAGTCATTGGAAAATAGTGGAGGGTAATGGGTCCTAGAAATAACAGCGCTGACTCAAAAAACTCACCGATTGAGAANCCTTCATTTTGGCACTCCGACCTCAATAAAAAACTAAATGTTTGGTTCTGGATGAGGAGTCATTGGAAAATAGTGGAGGGTAATGGGTCCTAGAAATAACAGCGCTGACTCAAAAAACTCACCGATTGAGAATGGTATTGAGTTATTGAATTAAAAGGTAAACGTCAAAGGATCAAAATGTCTTGATGTGGTTCATAAAATCAGTCCTACTTGATTAGTAGTTAAAAGAAATGCTAAGAACCAAGTACTCTTAACCCTCTAATTGAAACTTTGGGGCTTCATAAAGAATGTGCAAACACATAAAAAAATGCAAAATTGATGAACTTCTAGGAGAAGGAACTATTGTGCAAAATACAACTAGACACTACAATTTATAGGTCAAAGCGTTTGAACAGTTTAGAAGTGACGGGGTCCAATAACTACTCCATTTAAGCCTCTTTTCCCCAATTCCACATGGTTTTTTTCTAACTATGGTAATAAATCTCGAACCATAGTTAATTGTTCAACTTTTTTAATTATTTAAGGTGCACAGTACTCATACTTTGTTGAGGATTAGGAAATCGTACATGTCAAAAAAAAATAAAAATCCTTTTGTTAGGTATTTAATGCAATTGGCTATTGTGTGAACAAAAAAGACTAGATTTGATATGTTGTAAAAAGTCAATGAGTAGTGTGCAATTAGTATAAGTTTTGATATTATAGGTCTAGGGTTCGAGAATGGAAAAGAAGGAAAAACGGTGCGCAACTTCGCTAGACTGTCGCCAAGACTTGATTCAAGCGTCAAAAAATAGAAATTTCATCGCTCGATTGTCGCCTCACCTTCGCTCGAGTGACAACCTATCGCTCAATTGTTGCTAGCCCTTCGCTCGAGCGACAGTGCTACCTAGAATTTTTTAATTCATTTTTTAAAGGCTTTTTGTCCGGCTTATTTATTCTCTAACTTACATTTAGATACTTGAATGCCACAGAACGTAATTTCTAAGGTTGATTATTGAGAAAACATAAACATTGCTTTCATGTTCTTTTCATCATCTGAAGTATTCAACCTTCATTGTTCAAATTGATCTGTTATTGGGAGTGAAAAACATTCATTTCACAATTCAAATACCAAACTATTGCTTCCTCCATATCTGTCAGAGTTCTAAAGATCAAGGGAAGGTGACTGGATTTCCATTTGTTAAAGAACGTGGTGTTCTTCGTGAATCGTGAATCTACAGGAGATAGACGAATTTAGAAGTTACTGCAGAAGAGCGCAATCCAGCAGAGCTTTGGACACTGCAATTGGGAGTTGGTGCAGGAGCACAAAATCCATGAGAGCTGTAGGAATTACAGTCAGGAGATTAGATAGTACGTGTCGTCGTCTAGTCTGGTAGACTGCATGTTATAAATCGTTTATGTGACCAATTCTTGTATTCATTTATTGCCTACATAACTGCGGTATTTCAACATAGGATTAATTGAATTGCATGTATAATCATCTACAAAAATAATTAATTAGTGACTTGTTGCTATTTAATTATTAAATAATTATTATGTATGCATACTCATCTATTCATCCATCTCTATGTGTTGTTAGGGTCGTACTATATATTTTCAATTGGTATCAGAGCCTTAATTCAATTCTTGACCCTTAATAAATTCTAGATGAGGCAGTCATTATATGTACCTCTGTTTTTTTATAGAAGCAACTATGCTTGTTGGAAAGTTCGAATGAGAGCCTTTTTTAAAGCTTTGGATGAATGTATCTGGATTAGTGTTCAAATGTGGACTACACCTTCAACTATTGTTGCTAGTATAGTTATGCCCACTGATACTTCATTATGGACTAGAACATACTTAGATGAGTGTAACGGAAATAGTAATGGCATTTATGCCCTGGTCATAGCTGTGTCTACATAAGAGTTTATGAGAGATTTGATCTGTGAAACTGCTAAAAATGTTTGGGACATCTTAAAAACCACACACGATGGAACTGTAAATGGTTAAAAATTTTAAACTGCAAATGTTAACCTCTAAGTTTGAAGAAGTTAGAATGAAGGATGATGAATCGTTCGATAAATTCTATGTGAAGTTGAATGATATAGTGAATTTGAGTTTTAACCTAG
>CAIGRP010006630.1:0-13643 GCA_903798385.1 Fraxinus cuspidata
CTTTGATAGATTGGAGTAGGTAGAACTTGTTGAAAATCATGTATTTTGTAAATTATATATTCAGCAAGTAATGAAATGAAACATAGCTTCTTTCTCCATTTCCTTCTCCTTTGAAAAACTAGAGTATTTCTTCTTTCTATTCAATCCGATAAGCTTAGTGTAAATACGGTGAGTTGAGTGCAAATCCGATAAGTAGTGTGTAAATACGGTAACTTGTCAAAATCGTAAGTTGCAGCAAATCCGGTAAGTTCCTTGCAAATACGGTAACTTGTCAAAACCATAAGTTGCAGCAAATCCGATAAGCTCTTGCAAATCCTGTAAGTTCCTTGCAAATCTGGTAAGTTCAACTCTTTGAATCAAAACTCTTTCAAAAAGATTCCAGCATTGCAAAGTTCTATAAATCCTCAAAATCTGATGAAAAGTCTTCGGGGGTTGCAAAGTTCTCCGAATCCTCAAAATATGATTAAAAAGATTCTGGAGTTGCAAAGTTCTCTGAATCCTCGAAGTCATAATCCTCCTTAAGCTTCATAAAATTCTCTATCATCTTCACTACATTTGACATAATCGGTCTTTGCTCTGGAACTGTTGCCATGCAACTCATCCCAATCTCAAGTATTTCTTCCAATTCTTCTATATGAAAGTAACTATATATCTGTTGATCAAACACTGATACATCCCACCCCTCCCTTTTCATACTGTGAACCCTTCTCACCAATTCTCCATCTTTATTGTTACCTTTATAATTTATTGGGGATACCCCAGTAAGTAGTTCAAGCAGCAGCACTCCGAAGCTGTAGACGTCAGATGCTTGGGACACTTTGCCTGTGTATATGACTTCTGGAGCAGCATATCCTGCAGTCCACATAATTGGTGGAGCTGTCCGGCTTAATAATTTTGCCAAGCTAAGTTCAGAAATGCAACCATATTCTTGCGAATTCAGAAAACATTTGATGCTTTTATATTTCCATATGTAAGATTTCCACCACTCACTGTGTGGATATGAGCAATTCCTCGTGCTACACCAATTGCAATTCGTTGTCGGGATTTCCAATCCAAAAGAATTTGGTATATTCCTTTTCTGCCTGCAAAATCAAGATAATTTGATTAGAGTTGTTTCAGTAAGTTTGAATGAAAGTCTGTTTGAACAAACCATGTAGATTGGTGGAAACACTTCCTTGGCTGTAGTGATCATACAGAATGAACTTATAATCCTTGGAGAAGTGGTATCCTCTTGGCATAACCACATTCTCGTGCTTGATACTGCCCAGAAACTTAATCTGCTGCTCAAACTCTAGCATGGAAATATTCATTTCTTTCAATCTCTTGATACTGCCCAGAAACTTAATCTGCTGCTCAAACTCTAGCATGGAAATATTCATTTCTTTCAATCTCTTTACGACCATTGTCTGTCCATTTTTTTATCTGTGAACTATATGTAAACCCAAACGTTCCCTTTCCAAGTATCTCAGCAGAAGCATTCAATAAAACTCGGACATCATATTCAATAATAGAGCCCTCAATAAATACAATTTTGTCAAAAATATCTTCCGTCTCTGTCTCAATTTTTATTTTGGTTTCGGTATTCGGTATTCGGTTGATGATTTCCATTGCCCCTCATATCCTCCACCATCTTCACTTTATAATCAGTATTACTCAATCAGTAAGGGGAGGTAGAAAAGGGGAGGTAGAAACGGAGCTGGTGGTGCTCATGCTCCATGAATGGTCAAGAAGTTTCCTGGAGCTGCTCTCTCCGCAGCACAGCTTCCACCAGTCTCTCCCAGCTGTCATGGCTGCTCCTAAACATTTCCATTTCAGCTTCAGCATGGAAGACATTTCTTAAAACATCTAAATACACCCGTTATCGCCTCTTTCATCATAATTTGAGCTGTCTAAACTTCGATCCCTCGACTTGATATGTTAAGAAGACTACAACCAATATTTTCTAAAAAGATTATAACTCACCTAACTCTTCGTTTCCTCATAGGAATAAATGAAACACAAGAAACACAAGAAACGCACTTCAATTGTTGAAGCATCAAGCAGAATTTTATAGATCAGGTTCTCTATGTAATTGGTAAGAGAATATTGATCCTTGTGAAACTCCAAAATGTTATGGACGATCCAAAGTAGTTGAAATGGCTTGATATGCAAGGTTTGCAAAAGACAAGCACCAGAAACAGACAGTTTCAATCCCAAACACAGCAAATGAACTTTCTTGGAGTCTCAGGATAAAACTTCAATAAGACAAGACAAGTCAAAATACTACAAATAATTTCGCGGAAATTATAATTAATGGCACTTCCGATCAAACAGAAAGATCAAATATTCCAACATTGCATGTGTCACATTCCTTCAGGAGATTTTTCAAAATGAATTAAGTGAAAAGGAAAAGGAGAAATATTGGAGGGGGAAAAAAAAAAAAGGCTCAACCTTATTTTCGTTGTGGCTGATGTTTGAAGTATTCTTCCTCCCACTTTGGTCTCCTGTTGTGGTGGTGCAAAGCTACTCTGACACCTGCAAAAGTGTGGGGAGGGGGCTCTCTTCCCCCGTTTTCATGCTGGCTTGATAATTAGTAGATACAGAGGAAAACTGTACCTTTATTCTCCAATCCCTATGTACAGCTCTTGACATGACCTGTCTCGAATCATCCTAATGGACCCTAAATGTAATGTGCACCGATGATGAACGCCAGCTCATTGGACGCATCACTAAGGCAAATTTGGACTTTCCTTTGACTATAGGACTTTTCTTTGACTAAAAGAAATATAAATCTTTTTTCTTAAGAGTTTCCTCTCTAGTTTGGACTTTAATCAACAAAAATATCAAGCACAACATATGATATAAATCGGGAACCACGTGGCCCTCCAACAGAAATTAAATAGTGTGATATATCTACAACTGAATAATAATAGTATGAGCTTCTATCTCAGTGAGTTGAGAGTTCACAAACAAGTATACTTTTCTTTTTTATACATGTTTACAAAAATCATGATTTTCTATTAACAACAAATAGTTATAAAATCGCATTAACATTTTTGTTTACTGTACCTTGTAACAATAATGAAATTTACAGTAGATTCATAGTGGGCTAATTTATGAATTTAATCATGACTATATAAGCTATTCTGATATTAAGAGATTCCATATAGATGAATCGTGGAAGCGGACCTTTGATTTCCTTGGATCACGCAAGAATTCATCGTCCGATTGAATCTGCTTGTTCCTGAAAGCAATAAGGATATAAAATATAACGATGTACTGGATGAACTGTCATTGGATGTTTGGGACACTTTCTGGTGTCCGTGACTTATGATGCAGCGTCCTGCAATTCACATGAATGGTGGTGCCGTAGAGCTTATCAGTTAAGCCAGGCCAAGGTCAGAAATACAACCATAGTCATACGAATTCAGGAAAATATTTGAAGCTTTTATATTACCATGTTATAAGATTTCCAGGAGCTGGCACAGCCTGTGGAGTGGGGAAAATTGGTCTGTACTCACTTTATACCTCCATCCTGCTCGTTTTTGATTTGGGGTATTCTGCTTGGTAAGACGCCCACGAATGATAAATTATGCCTCAAGGTTTTCATTTGGTGTTCTGGGATACATTTTGTGGTATTAAGTCAGAAAGTATGTCCCATCTGTTCCTTAATCCCACTACGCTAATGCTATCGTCTATCTGGGACTACATATCAGGTACTTTTGGGCGAACTTTAGATAAGGTCTGGTATGGTGAAAATGCCGTTTTCTAAAGAAATGAAACAGAGGTTCAACCCGCGACTTGCTGCAGTATGGAAGGCACTGATTATTTTGGGTTTTTGGGTGATCTAGACAGAAAGGAACAAATCTATTTTTGAGGATGCAGAAACTCCAGTGCAACGGTCGCGGATTTTTTTGTAAACAGAATAGAAGAGGCAGCGCTTCTATGTCATGGGGGCATGGATAACTCTATGTTGAAAAGGGTGGTGTTTAAGAGTCTCTGCATCGCGGGTAAGCCAGATAAGGTACGAAAATAATCCCAGTTCAGTGGTGGCCTCCACTACCAGCAAGACGAAGCAGCCGAAGGGGGACTGCGTCCAGAAGGTTGTGGTGCTGTTTTCTGTTACAGAAGGGGATTTGTCCAAGGGTATTTTGCATCTCCATTAAGCACAAAGTGGGCATTTGAGGCAGAGCTTTGGGATGTTATACATGCAGCGAATTTTGCCTTGGGAAAATGATCCATGGCGGAGTTAGAAATTTATCGTTGGGGGCCTAAAGTAGTTTGATTTTTTTGTAGCACATCTTTGGAATTGAAAAACCAATAAATGACAGGGTTCAGTATATCAACCAAATTAGTTGTTTAGATCCATTAACAATTCTAGTTTTTATCATTTAATTTGTATTTTGATGTCACATCTTTCAACATATTTTTGGGCAATATTCTTTACTAGTCGAAGTAGATTTTTGTCTGTTTAAAAGTATCCATGATAAACTTTGTAAAACATCTTTTAAGTTGAAAAAAAACCTTTAAACAGAAATTTTATACCAACAAGCCAAAGATGGATGCTAGACATTGATTTGATAATATTGATGTTCATCTTTAAATACTCATTTTGGAATCACCTCTTTCATCTGAATTTTGGACTATGTACTTCACTTGTCAGGATAGGTTTTCGTACCATATTGAAGTTTTCATGGCCAACTTCGCAATGCACCTTGCAAATCGAAAAACCATGAAATGACGAGTTCAAAATAATGAGTCAAAAATAACTACTAGATATGAGTTCTTAATAATCCAATTTTGTTTTCCATTTCAACTATCTTAGGAATGATCAAACAAGGAATTCCCCTTCTTGACTTCTCTTTTTTGTCTCTAATACCATGCAAGACGAATTCCTTGAAGAATATGATTCGAAAGATGAAGATATATTTGTAATAGGGTCTTTCGATCCTTACGTTGTCTTTTTTCCAGCGTTCAAGTTGAGGGCATGTCGTCAAATCCAAATAAGTATCTTCCAAATTCATTTCAGCAAGCAGTACTCGTATCTTTACCTGCCAAAGAGAAAACTGGTGTTGCAATCCAAAAGCAGAATATCATACTTCATAATTGCCACAACAAAAAATCAAACCTCGAATTGAGTTGATCAAGTCTCGCTCTGATACCATTTGTTAGTTAAATAAAGGAATGAGAATAATAGGGTAATATGAAAATCAAATAAGAACAGAAAACTTTCGTGAAAAAAAATCCACGAGCAGAAGAGGAGAATTTATTAATATCAATAGCGGATAAATTATTGTATAGAATGTAATAATTGATTTTTCTAGAGATTTATTCCTCATATATAATGCAAAGAAGAGCCTAAGATATGGTGAAGTTCAACTATAACAAGTCCATACAATAATAGAGTGTTTAGAACAAAATAGGATTTAAAAAACCTGTCAAAATCGAGAATTGTTCAAATTAGAAATGATCGTCGCTCAAGTAGTAGTCTTCGCAGCTGTCGAGTAATGGCCAGCCATTTGAACGGCCTCTTCACGGACAGTGAGCACTGAAGCTCCTATTTTGAGCACTTGAGCAGGATCAAGGCTCGTAGCGAGCGCAAGTTTGCCGTTTCCTTTTCCTTGTATGATTTCTTACTCTCTTATTGCAACTTGGACTCCTTCAAGTCTTCTTCAAATCCAACACAGATCACCAACTCTCAATTGAACTCCCAAATTGAATTTTAACTTAAATTCCCAAATAGACTTCAAATAAAATTCCAACTAGACTTCAAATAGAGTTTAGGTCACACCCTACTTCTGATAAAGGGACCAGTTTAGAACTAGATTTTTCCTAAACTGGATAGGCGATGATCATTGGTATGAAGCAACTTGATTACTAGAATGCACTCCTTGAAAAGCTCAAGGCTCAGTAAATCTCAATACACCTTGAAATGTCAAAGAAAAGTAAATGCCACTTAAATATTGAAACTTTGAACAAAATTTAAAAATTCAAGCCCTCTATCGTATTTGACAACAGAATATTCCTTGAAAACCTTCAAAAGGTTATGGATGATTAAAATAGATTTGATATGCAAAGTTACAAAAGACTGGTGCCAAAATACAGTCTACCTTTCAATTCGAATACATATCCAATCATGTTTCTTGCAGCCTCAGGACAAACCTTCAATAATACAAATGTTAACATACTGGAGATAACTTCCAAGAAATTAGAATAAATTGAAGTTTTGATCAAACGAAAAGACTCCCAAAATTGCACGGTCACCTTTTTGTTGGAAACTACTCCAAAAAATGGGCCAGTAAGGAAAAATAAAAAATAAAACACAGCTTGAAATGGACACAGAAAAAATAAGATTGAACCTTATTTTGCAAGTAAGCAATGCCACAACAATCCCCTCCTTTATCTTCAAGTAGACAAAAATTGACTGAAACCACCTCCCATCTCTTTAGACCTTTCTTAATTCTATCCGCAGAGCTAGAGAGAAAGTTCAAATTGGATAGATGTTAAACATTGATTGCTTAACAATTTTGGGCCCAATGATGTAGCCCAAATTGAAAATCCAATTATGGCCCTATGGTGCAGCCCAAATTCTATTGAGTCCAGCCCATTTTGAATGCAACCCGGTATCCCATTTTCATTGTGTATTCTCGCATTTTTAATTGAAGTGAGACTTTGGTTATATTCTTTTGAAGGTTGAGATGATGCCATGTGGAATGATTGTGACCGTTGGATGCTTCTAACTGTATGTATTATTGGCTTAACTTTTCATTTGCGTCTAGTTTTCGAGATTATTCTTAGGGTTTTCTCTATTTCTGCTCTCAGTGTATTCTCTCTGAAAACCTTTGGTTTTTACCTTGTAATCTTGGCTTCTAGATGTTCTTGGTGAGATCTAGTGTTGATTAAGGTGTGTTTGCGGTGAGTCTGTTCTTTTGTTCGAGTAGTTACCTTAGGTTACTTTGTATAATCTGTTGAGGGTTTCGTGAGAGAAAACTTTTAGGTCTGAGGGCATAATCCTTTGCGGATATTTGTATTGATGAACTTGTATTGATTTTTGCTGGTTTCTAATACGTTGGAGTGATAATCACTTCGGTGAATACTCAACGGGTGATTAGCCCTAATTTGGGCGAACATCCGGGCCTAAGGGCGAAAAATCACGTGTGTTCTTTAATTTCTACAATTACTTGATGATTTTGGATCATGTATAATACCAATAGTGGTATCAGATCACTCTGATCTTCATAAAAATTCTTCGTTTTGGTATTTTTCTGGTGTTCTTGGCGAATGAAACCCTAGATCTTCAAGGATCTGTACTGAAAATTTTGTATTTTTATTTTTTATAGAGAAAGTAAAATAGTTTTGGTATTCACTATTTTACATTGTTGATCTAAGATATTTGGTAACGAGTTTCTCACCTTACTTTTTGTATTTTCGTTCGATCCATAGATTTCTTGGATCTCTTGGTTGAAACCCTTTCAGATCTTCCTTTGTCTAGGTTTTCTTTTGAAAACCCTAGAATTTGAGGGGACTGTGATTAACAGTTTCTCAAGATTACTTCGAGCACTTACCTTCGAAAGTTGCATATTCTCTTGTTTGAGTTATTATCTGTGTTATCTATTTTTTTAAACTATGTACATTTGTTTGAAATTAAATCTTCCGCACCTTAACACCCAGTGTGTGTACACTAGTTGGTTTGTTACTCTTTACATTTTTGGTACATCAAACTTTGCTATGTTTTAAAACTGTTAAGCATTCACTATTTTTTCAAGTTTAAATATGGGTAGTACTAAAGTTGATGTTGAAATCTGGAACGGCAAATGAGACTTTAGTCTCTGGAATCAGAAGATGAAGGCTCTGTTAATAGATTTTAGATGTGCTAAAACCCTTGATGAATCATGGGGGAAGAAGTGGCTGATAATAAAAGAATTGAACAAGATGAAACTACATGGAGCACTAACTTTTTGCATTTATTTGATAGTGTCATTAGAGAAGTAGGGGAGACTGAGATTGCAGCTGAAATTTGGACAAAGCTTGAATCTCTTTACAAAACTAAGACACTTCTCAATACATGTTACCTGTGGAAACAATTTTTTAATTTCAAGTTTGATCTTAAGTGTGATCTTGAAACTAATCTTGACAGATTTAATAAATTTTCTCAAGATCTCACCAATAGTGGTGAAACACTTTCTGATGATCAAAAATTTGTAGCCTTATTATCATTCTTACATGATAAATATAAAGATTTGAAAAATGCTCTTGAATATGGAAGGACTTCTATTACTGTTGATATTATTGTTTCTCCCTCAAAGAATAAGGAATTTGAATTTAAAAGTGAGTTAAAAACAAACAATTCTTTTCAAAGAAACAATAATAATCTTTTAAACAAAAGTTTTGGAAAACATAAAGAATATTCTGGAAATTTTAAAAGGGGCAAGCCTAAATTCAATAAGAATAATAATAAGGCTAAATGAAAGAAATGTTATTTTTGTGGAAAATTGGGTCATTTCATAAAAGATTGTAACAAGAGAATTGATAAATTGAAAAATGCTAATAACGTTGAAGGTGGAGCCGTTATAGCTTATGAAGAAGCTGGAGCTTCTAATTGACAGGTTTATATGACTTGTCAACCTTCAACAAAAAATGATTGGATTCTTGATTCGGGGTGTACTTTTCATATGACCCATTATAAAGGATACTTCATTGATTTTCTTGAAACAAATGGAGGGCAAGTAATATTGGGAAATGATTTTTCTTACAAAATAAAAGGAATTGGTAAAACTGCTTTAAAACTTGAAAATGGGAATGTTATGACCTTGAATAAGATAAGATACATTCTTGATCTAAAGAGGAATTTAATCTCTTTAGGTACTCTTGATGATGAAAGTTTTGATACCTTTATAATTAAAACTATTCTAACACTTTTATAATTAAAAGTCACTCATGTTGAAAAATCAAATGAGATTTATACCTTGAAAGCTTTACCTTTACAGAATAACTCTCTTGCTACAACAGCCTCCCAGTCTAATAAATCTGAACTTTAGCATAAGAGACTTGGACATATTAGTGATAAGAATTTGTACATTCTTAAAAAACAAGGTCTTTTGGGTAATGAAAGGATTGAAAGAATGTCATTTTGTGAATATTACATTTATGATAAGCAAAAGAAATTGCCTTTTGCTACTGACATTCACAAATCAAAATCTATTCTTGATTATTTGCATGTTGATCTATGGGGACCAGCTACTTTTTGCACTTATTCTGGTTTTAACTACTTCTTGCTCATTATTGACGATTTTTCAAAGAAAAGTTGGGTCATTTTTTTTTTTTTTTGAAAAATAAATTAGAAACATTCAAGAATTTTGCTGAATGGAAAACTCTTATTGAAAATCAAGTTAATAAAAGTGTTAAAAATAAATTAGAAACATTCAAGAATTTTGCTGAATGGAAATCTCTTATTGAAAATCAAGTTAATAAAATTGTTAAAGCACTTAGAGCTGATAATGCCCCTGAATTTTGCAATGAAGAGTTTGATAACTTCTGTAAAACTAATGAGATTCTTAGACATATGACTGTAACCTATACTCCACAACAGAATGAGCTTCCAGAAAGAATGAATAGGACTTTATTAGAAAATGTTAGATGTATGCTGATAAATTTAGGCCTTCCAAAACTATTCTGTGAGAAATAAATAAGTGTCCTATTAAATCCTTAAAATATGATACACCTGATCATGTTTGGAATGATTATTATATTGTCTATTCTAAACTAAAAATCTTTGGTTGTGCTGCCCATGTACATCAAAATGAAGGGAAACTTGAGCCCAAATCTGTTAATTGTATTTTCTTAGGTTATGGTGAAGGTTTATAGGGTTTGGTTGAAAGTTCAGGGAGGTTATATGATTATAATAAGTAGGACTGTTATCTTTAATGAGATGGATATGCATTGTATTAAAGAAAAAGGAATAACAACAACTGAAACTGATCAAAACAAAACTTTTATAGAATCTAAACTTTTTCAGACAAATTTAAAGTCTAGAAATGATGATCAATTTGAGGTGGAGCTTGTTCAGGAACTAAATAATGAATCTGGACTAGAAATTGAGCCATAACTTGTTAATGAACCTGAACTTGATCAACCTGAAAATCCTTTAGGAGATTATCATCTAGCAAGGGATAGAATGATAAGAGAAATAAGACCATCAAGATGTAATGATTCTGATTTTGTTACAGCTCTGAATGTTCAAAATTTTTTAGATAATGACCCTAATTCATATGAAGAGGCCATTGAGGGAAAACATGTAAGTTTTTAGCTTACCACAATGAAAGATGAAATGCTTTCATTGACTAAAAATAAGACATGGGTCTTAGTGAATAAACCCAAAGGGAAAATGGTTATTGATTGCAAATGGATCTATAAGATAAAATATAGTGATTCAAAAGGCAAAAATGTAAGGTTTAAGGCCAGATTAGGTTCTAAGGGCTTTAACCAAAGAGAGGGAATTGACTATAATGAAATTTTCTCTCATGTAGTGAAATACACCTCTATAAGAGTTTTGCTTTCTCTTGTTTCAAAATTTGATTTTGAATTAGAACAGTTAGATTTTAAAACTGCATTCTTACATGGAAATTTGGATGAGAAAATTTATATGACTCAACCAAAATGTTTTGAACAAAAAGGAAAAGAAACATATTTGTGTCTTTTACAAAATCACTTTACGGTTTGAAACAAGTCCCCATGAAATGATATATTAGGTTTGATACTTTTATAAAATGACTTGATTTCAATAAAAGTGAATATGATTCATGTTTTTACTATAAGGGTAATTGAGGTCCAAATTCTTATTATATTTTGCTAGATGTTGATGATATTTTACTTGTTGGGTGTGATATGACTGAAATTAACATCATTAAGAAAAAAATTAAAACATGAATTTGAAATGAACGACTTAAGAGAAGCTAAAAAGATTCTAGGAATGGAAATTAGAAGGAATAGAAGTGAACATAATCTGTTTCTTACACAAAAGTCTTATATTTCAAAAATACTAAGTAGATTTTCTATAGAAAATGCTAAAGATGTCACTTTACCTCTTGGCAGTCATTTTAAATTTTCAGCAGAACAATGTCCTAAAACTGAAATAGAAAAGAATAGGATGGAAAATGTCCCTTATGCAAATGTTGTTGGCTCTGTTATGTATATAATGACCTGTACTAGTCCTGATCTTGTTTTTGCTATAAGTGTTTTAAGAAATATATTAGTAATCCTGGTGAATATCATTAGGAAGCTATGAAATGGTTGTTAAGATACTTAAAATGAACTTTTAACTTAGGACTCATGTTCAATAAGAGTAAAACTAGAATTAGACCGAAATGTTTTGTTGATTTAGACTTTGCGGGTAACTATGATAATATAAAATCAACTTCTGCATATGTTTTTACTTTGAATGCTACCTGCATAAGCTGGAAATCACAGCTGCAAAAGATTGTAGCCTTATCTTCATTGGAGGCTGAATATATTGCAGCTACTAATGTTGTTAAGGAAGATATTTGGCTGAAAAACTTGTTGGATGAAATTGGTGTTTCTGGTAATAATGCTGTTATATTTTCTGATAGTCAATCTGTTATACATCTTAGTAGGAATTTTGTTCATGATAGAACTAAACATATAGATGTTGAATTTCATTTTATAAGAGATATCTTAGAAAATGAAATTATGAAAATTAAAAAGGTTTCAACTAAATGTGATCCAACAGACATGGGAACAAAAATACTTCATTTGTATAAATTTAGGGATTGTTTGAATCTCCTAAATGTTATTTCTAACTAGTGTTTTTGGAAGTACATAGAGCAAATGAAACCGAATGAGGAGTTAACCTCCAATCAGCTATGAAACCTAAAATGTCAAGCAAGGTGGAGATTGTTAAACATTGGTTGCTTAACAATTTTAGTCCCAATAATGTAGCCCAAACTAAAAATCCAATTATGGCCCTATGATGCAGCCCCAAATTCAGTTGAGTCCAGCCCATTCTGAATGCAACCCCGGCAGCCCATTTCCATTGTGTATTCTCGCGTTCTTAACTGAAGTACGACTTTGGTTATATTCTTTTGAAGGCTGTGATGATGCCATGTGGAATGGTTGTGAACTGTTTGTATTATTGGCTTGACTTTTCATTTGCATCTGGTTTTCGAGATTATTCTTAGAGTTTTTTCTATTTCTTATCTTTGTGTATTCTCTTTGAAAACCCTTGGTTTTCACATTGTAATCTTGGATTCTAGATGTTCTTGGTGAGATGTAGTGTTGATTAAGGTGTATTTGCGGTGAGTCTATTATTTTGTTCGAGCAATAACCTTTGGTTACTTTGTGTAATCTGTTGAGGGTTTCTTGAGAGAAAACTTTTGGGTCTAAGGGCATATCTTTTGTGGATATTTGTATGAGACACTTGTATTGAGTTTTGCTGGTTTCTAGTGGATTGGAGCGATAGTCACTTCGGTAAATGCTCAACGGGTGATTATCCCTAATTTGAGTGAACATCTGGGCTAAGAGCGAAAAATCACTTGTGTTCTTTAATTTCTGCAATTACTTGGTGTTTTTGGAGCCCGTATAATTCCAACAATAGATAATGAATTTGTGATGCTTTATGTAACTTGATTATATTATGCTATGATTTATACTTGTTCTCCAAAGTGACATCATATGTGTGAATTGAAATTCACCTGGATGACTAACATCACCATAAAGTTCCGAGAAATAAACCACCAAAGCTGCAGAAACCGCTGTCAAAGACAGATTAGCTGGAAATCTGAGCCTGCAATGCTGACAATTGCAAAACATATTGAACTTTGGAGAGAAAAACTATTAATTTGTGATTTCAAGTAGTTATGATTTAAGAGAGAGAATCACATTCATGAATGGTGCAGCTGGTATGGAAATTGTTCATCAAATTGCACAAAGTATAATTTCCATACAAGTCTATATTAAAAAAGAAAAGAACAACTTGCAAAAAAGAATATACCCATACATCTCTCCCTCTATGTGTGTTCATCACAAAAACTAACTTCTATTTGAAAGAACCACAAAATCCGTTGAAAGAGTTTCCGAGACTAGCAATGGGCTGTAATCCAAATCCACGTTTAGCTTTCCCACATTTTCCATCATCTTCACTACATCTGACATTTTTGGTCTGTGCTCTGGCACTCTTGCAATGCAACTCACCCCAATTTTTTAGTATTTCTACCAATTCTCCTATATTGGTACATATAAAATTGTTTTCATCAAATGTAACATTCCACTCCTCCCTCACAATAGAGTGAACCCATTTGACAAAGTCTTCAGCCTCATCGTTACCTCTATAATTTATTGGGGACTTCCCAGTGAGAAGTTCAAGCAGCAATATTCCAAAGCTGTAGACATCAGATGCCTGGGACACTATGCCAGCGTCCACGACTTCTGGTGCGGCATACCCACCAATCCACATGAACGGTGGTGCTGCCAGGCTTATCAAGTTTGCAAAGCCAAGATCAGAAATGCAACCATATCTATGCGAATTCAGGAAAACGTTTGATGCTTTAATATTTCCATGTATAAGATTTCCACCACACATGGTTTCACGGGGTGCCTTTCTTCTTGACACAGAAAGGGATACCTGGCTGCAGTAGTCTGCTCCGCTAGAC